>JAJJWX010003073.1:0-26499 GCA_023529315.1 Papaver bracteatum | reverse complement strand
TGTAAGCCTTCTAGGACCAGGCCCCCTTGCCTTGGAGATGTATTTGACAGACCAATGGTAACCCCCAAATCTCACCACTCCACTGCAGTCTGCATTCAGTACATAACTACTTGTCTGTCACCATCATATGCTTACCTCGCAACATGGCACATGTTCCGAGCTAAACAAGGGACTTAATATTGATGATGGTTTTTAGCTTAGGGTTAAAATCATAAAACACTATACCCTAGCAGATAGTGATGTCACAACATTTAAAGTAACAATCATTTACTAGGCACATTTACTGAAACCTTTAATGTGTCTCTAAATAATTACCGGGGTATCTTTTTCAAATTAGGGTTACGACAAGCCAAACCTTAATTCCCACGTGTGCCAATGGCAAATCATGCCATCCATACCGACCGTGCCAAAGCATTCCAACCATGCTAGCCGCACCTATGTGCCAATGGCAAATCATGCCAGCCACACCGACCACGCCAAAGCATGCCAACCATGCTATCCACACCTCTGTGCCAATAGAAAATCATGCCAGCCACACTGATAGGTGTTGTAAAACACCTAATTTTATATCTAGTATTTATGCTTTCTTTGCTATTATCATTGGGAATTGCATCTCTTATGATTAGTTTTGAGTTTATCAGGTGAAATTGAGTCATTATGAGCAAAAGATGGAGAAAACGTCTATTTGAAGCGTAAAGGGAGAAAGGTCAATTCACAGGGGAGCAGGCTAAGTTGCGCGAGGAGGTGACTGTCAGTTCTCTATAACTGACAGTTAAGCGAGAAAGTGAATGGGCTGTTGGTAATCTGAAACTGACCAGCCAAGCAAACAACGATGACCCTTATTCTAATATACTGGGTGCCAATATCAATTCTCATCATTACAGAAACCTAAAATTGAGAGAAATGACCTTTCAGTCATTTTGTGTGATTGTGCTTTCAAGGCGGTCTGAATTTAGAGACAAAAGAAAAGAAGCAGCATCTCAGTTGTTCAATCAATTCGAGAATGAAATGGGGAGATTTTGAGCAATTTCCAGTTGCGGAAAGGAGATCTGATGTTGTTTGATAATCAGAGATGGGGTTGTAGATGAAATTCGAATTTAAAGTTCGATGGGTTTCTGTGGATGAATTGATGATGAAGAGAAGTTTACAGTGAAGGTTTGGGTTTGTATTAATTCTCTGGGTTCATGAGAAATGAAGAAATTGGTTGATGATTCAATAGTTTTGATGGATTTCAGAGCTGCAGATGATGAATTTCTGATTCCTGAGAATATTCAAGAGGTTGATTAATCTGTTTTTAAAGGGGATCTGAAGAAGAAAATATGAAATTGAAGATGGGTTTTGGTCATAGTTTAAATCCGTGGAATTGGGAGTTCGATGGTGATACATTAGTGGAGTTGGTGATGCTGTTGAATCAAGTTCCAGATGGAGAACTGCCATTGCAGTTAGCTGGTGGTTGATAAGAAATCATGGAAGGTAGTGATGCTAATGCTGCAGTGAGGTTGCAGGATTAAAATTTGACGAAGAAGTTGTTGTAGCTGAGTTTACAGGGAAGAGCAAGTATAGTTGGTATGGCTCTGGTGCAAGGGATGCTATTGCTAGGTTGGTGACCTGAGTCTGGTGCTGTGTATGAACTGTTGCACAACTGGAGTGGTTGTTGTACATAGGAATCTGAATTACAAGGGTGATGTTTGAGTCTGCAATGGAATGGAATTGGTGGGAGAAATGAATGATGGCCTAAGTTGAAGCAGCAGCTGGAGTGAAGAAACTGGTGGTAATGCAGTTGCAGATGGAAGCTGAATGGGTATGAAGCAGCTGCAGTACAGGGAAGAACATGTATGATGGAGCTACAGTTGTAGTGGGTTCTATGAGTGGAGACGACTCTGGTGGTTTGGTGGATTTGGTTTAAAGTCGGACAGATGCTTATGTGTAGTGAACATCATATGCATTACAAGGCGGAGCTATGTTTCTGAGATGGAGAAGAACAAGGTACTGATGGCTTGAGAATGTGGTGGTGTTTTGACTGTGGTGTTATGTACTGGAGAATGTTGAAGCTGGAAGATGTGCACGAGTCAATATTGGCGTTGCAGGGAAGGCTTTATGTTGTTGCTGCAGAATGGTGGAGTTTGGTGGTCCACTGGTGATCAAATGGGTCGGTGGAGTATGTAAAGAGTTTCAATAAGTTAGTTTGGATGCTGCTGGTAAGTTCGTCAAGAGTATGAAGTTGGAAATACAGCTGCGACTGAGAGATGGTAACGTTATTTCTGGTGAGAGCTTGAGCTAAGCAAGAGTTGCAGATAGAGCTAAAGGTGCACATAAGCAACAAGGAGAACTGGCTGGTGGTGATAAAGCTTCTTTATATGAATGATTAGGCTTACAGGTGAGATTATGGACCTGTTAAGGTTGCTGCCGTGGGTTGCCTTGCAGGATTTTTGTTGCTGTTGTTGGCTAGATGGTGTCTGAGCTGAGAAATTTCACTTGTGCAATGAGCTACAACTAATGGTTAGAAATGAAGGGGTTATGCTCGATGAAATCAGTTGGGGAAGATTTCTATTGAGAAGAACATAATGGATAGTGTTTTTGTTGGTGACAAGAATTCAAATTTAGAATTATATGATGAATGGGAGCTGTCCTTGCTGTTGTGAATGAAGCTGTTATGAATGTTATAGATGTATGTTAGGAATTCAGGGATTTGAATGGCCTGGAATTGGCGGAATTGAACAAAAACAGGGGAAACTCTGCCTGAATCGGCATTCATACGTGTTGATTCACCGATCAAGTAGCTGACTCATAGGGGGTCACCCAGAATTGCTATTGGGACACCGTTTTTGTCTTGTATCTATATCCCCCAATTAATTCCCATATCCCCCAATTGGGGGTTCTAATTAAACGACCATAAACCAATACCAAAACGATGCGTAAGAAAGATTTTTTTTAAAGGTAAAAGGTTCGGAGTATAAAGCGTTTTCGCTAAATTACCATGTAACACTGGTAAAAATATCACCATAGTATTTCTTTAATGTTTGGGTACAATGGACTTAAAGTGGGTAAAAATATTATGTGCTAGCATTACAACCATTAAGTAGAATGAGTATTCATTCTTAATTCTCTAACTTGAGTATTCTCATAAGTTGCAAGCTTCGGATCTTCAACAACAAGGTGCTGAACGAACACATGCAGAACCAAGAAGAACTTGAAAGAACGAAAAATTCAAGAGTGTTGCAGACTCAATAAATTAAGAAGCATTATGGAGATTGATCTTAAAGTTTATTTGTTTTTGAATTCATATGTAATTAATAGTTTTGTCACTAAAATTGACAAATGGGGATTGTTAGAGATCATGGTTGGGTGAAAATCACAATTTTTGGTATGTCAAGCTTATTGTCAAATATACTTGACCAAACCTGTACATCTAAATTTAGTCTCGGTCTAGGAACAGAGTGTGGTAGTTGAGCATCATAATTCACCAATTTACCCTTAAAGATCAAAGACTGATGAAAAAACAAAGACATATGAGGACTTCATCAACAAAGGTATGTGAATACTATTACTAACTAGCCTATTTACTCATATGTTCTATCATCTTATCTACTGATACAACGCCGCATGACTTCAATATTATGATAAAAATTGCAAAAAAGGTATTTTGAATTCAAGCTAGTACTTGACATAACTTGAATTATAATTTCAAGAAATAGAAGTTCTAAAGAAATTATCGCATTATAGGTTGAGAAAAATTTATTATTCAACATATCGTAATTGTGTAAGAAGTTTATAGGAGACACCAAGTTACACTCATGTTCACGAACTGATTTGGTATGTACACGAAATTTGAGTTTATTGGTAACATACTTGATGAATAAATCTCTTATTAACTCCTGTACACCAACTGATTTTCTGAAATCACGAACTGGTTGATTTTGAGATGTTCTTGCACACTTTTGAATCTTCAAGTGTGCAAACCAATTTGGTCAGTATGGGAACTGGTTGATTTTAATTGACACTTTTTATAACCCGAGTACACAAACTAATTTTGGCGGTTCACGAACTTGTTGATATAAAAAGTTCCTTAAATTCGAGAAGATAATTTTTTTCGCACAATGTTTTGTTCAGTGCTTGAGCTAATTATGTCTTTGAGAGATGTTGAACTTCATTATTACTTGATGATTCACGTACGACTTAACCATTGTTCTTGGGCTAACCTTTTGATAAACAGAGCTGGTATCGATAAACGCGGGGTGCACATTCTTATTTGTAGTTCCAATAAAACTTCTCACATGCTTATATGAATCAATATATATATTGAGAAGTTGAACTTACTTGGTATCAAAGTAATTCGTAAATATGGAAACTAGTTCACGAACTCATCTTTGATTATAAGTTACTTAGCCTTCTCCACCGTTATAAATAGAGGACTATATGCATATGGGAATCTCAATCCTGAGACGTTGTGTCCTAGTTACTTAATTCTAGAGTCGTCCTTTAAAGACCTAGATTAATTTTCTAAAGAAACTTTACTAGGCTACAACTTTTGAAGTCTTCACTAAGGAAATCGAGAAGTACGATCATCTATCTTTTACCTGATAGTTACTGATATCCAGAATATTATCCTGATCATTGTAGTTCTTGTCTATTTAGAGTTCGTCTCTTCTATTATACGACCATTCAATAATTATCAATCAGGGAATAAGATTCATAGAAAATTACAAAGTTCTCTTCGACTATGTAATTCCACAATTTTCATATTTGTTCTTACAATATTGATATTATGCGGTAGAATCGATTAGGTATCGAGATTTATAACCTTTTAAAGAGAGTAAGTTATCATAATTGTTGAATTTTGCTTGATATCTTCTTTATCCTTGAAGATCTCTCATAAGCAAACAAATTTATATTATCTCGATTGAATATCTTTCACTGCGGCTGAAGCAACTCATGGGCATGTAAAGGTCGCCAGCTAGGGGAATCAAGTTTGTAGGGTCTTACGAGATCCAAGATACCTAAGGATCGCGACTGAACATGATTTGATGGGAGGGTCGATCAGTGTCAACTACATTCCAATCCAAAGTCTGATATTAGGCTAGTATTTTATAACGGTTTCATATAGTGCACAGTATTCCAGCTGGAAGAGTTCCCTTGGTTTTTCTACATTGTAGTTTTTTCTTGTTAACAAAATTTCGGGTATCTTGCGTTATTTTTTTTGCATTATGTTTTTTATCTTTATGATTGAAATATTACAAGTAATACGTGAATCAACCTAGATAATTTTTAAGGTAAAAACTGTATAGAACCTAAAAGACTTGTTCTTGTGAATTCGTGTCTTCAGATATAGATTACATGTCTTTTGCTTGTTGGGATTAGGTTCGCGTACGGTTGACCTTGTCTTTTATGTTAATATATACTTACTGATAGTACAAGGAACTGTCCATACAGGTTAATGAACGGAAAAATTGATGGTGTACTAAGTAACCTCTCCTTTTAGGTTATGTGTTGCAGAATGACAGTTCAACACCAACTATCACACCAATTTGAAAATGTCTCCATTTCAGGCCCTCCATGGTTATCAACCTCCTCACATGATTTTTCTTCTTCCTATACCACTATTTTGTGGCAACAATACTTGTAAGATGGAAATGCTATGCTTGAACTATTATGAATAAATTTAATATTATATAAACATTTAGTAGTTCAAAAATTAATTATTTTTATCATTTTCTATAATAACAATAATTGGACCTGATATTTACCAAACACAATTTGATTACTTTCAGTTTATATTTTACCAAACGTTCAACTAATTTTTTTACATAACAAAAACTCTATCAGTGCCTTCGATTCTGTCATCAATGATATTTCCTTTCTCTCACATATATATCATCTTCCCCCACGAGGATCTCTGAAAATTTGTAATTTTCTTCAATTGGTGCTTAAGATATGATTAATTGACAAATTTATATCACCAGCATACAAAAGATAAAACCTAGATTTAATTCCAACCTTAGCTAGGTTAATTGTTTAGGAATTACTACCAAGTCAAACAAATCGAAACCTAGATAAAACCTACACATATGTTAACCTGCAAAGTTCCATAAGGAAGTTGTTAACCCCAATAAATCTACTTCCAATTCAACATATCAGAAAAATTACTTTGCTTATTTTCAACAACTTGCAGACTTGTTTTTGTATGCACTATGAATTATGAATTGAGAGAGGTGATAAAGGAAATCGACCAGATAGAAAAAAAGGAAGAAAAGGAAGGTAAAAAGGAACTCGGGTCCGGAAGTGATAGACACACCGTGGATTGGATCCCGCGGTGTGTATCGAGTGAGAGTGGGTGTGGTCCCCCCTTGGCCCGGTGATTTAGCAGAGGGGTGGGTTTAGTGTGGGTCCCACCCCCTCTCTCACTTTTCTCGCGTGGGACAACCCGCGGGATATAAATCATTCTCAACTCGGGTCACAGTTTTCTATTAATTATTCATATCTAATTGAGTTAGTCTATAAAATCAATATCGTTCCTTTTTGGAGATCTTATGGTCAATAGACCATGTGAGATATTGTAAAAATAAGACATGTGAAGGGATCCCTCCTCTAAAAATAATAATATTGCACTTAAAATATCGAACAAAAAAAAAGGCACAAAAGACAAAACCTTATATTCCTTCCGAACCACATATATATGGGCGGAGAGCGACAATTTTCTTAGATTAAGAAAATTACTTGGAATTCATAATTATATATCTTTTCTTGCTTTATCCGTTGTCTTATTTCCAACACAATTATCTACGTAGAATAAATAAGGGTATTTTTGGAAAAATTTATTTTAGAAATAAGATTTCGCCTATTTAATGGAACAAGTAAAATCCAAAATTCCGCCAATATAATAGGCAGGGAGGGAGTATATTCGTCAGAATGATCACTACTTAGCTGAGAAGTTAGATTCATGTAAACATATATAACAAGCGCGCACCCATGGAATTTTATTATATCATTGTAGAGTGATTCCGAGAAAACGTACACGTTTTGAATAGTAAATACTAAATAGAACCCCCTAACTCACATTAGACAGATAGTGGATAAAATTAACAAATTGATTGTATGAAGTGCCACACTATTAAAAGTAACAAATTCTTCTTTCTTCTTCTAGATAGTAGATAAAATTACCAGATTTTGAGACTGTCATGTCTGCGGAAGATGCTAGCTCCATATGTGGATCGGATCATTTGCACTAGTAACGGGAATTGCAACATTATGAATAAGGCTGCTGGCACGCATGCAACAAAAGCCACGACAATGGGAAACCAGGCAAATCTATGTCCTAGCACAATACCAAGCACTGCACTAAAGGATACCATCATGGCAGCAATAGAGAAAAAAAGAGTTACTAGGCCTATTATCAACTTTCTTGGCAATGAAGTAAGGAAATCCTCCTCCGCGTAGCGTGCTGTTAAGATTGATAAGAACATCAATACGGATGTGAGTGAAGAAAAAAGAGCCAAGGCATCTGCAATTGCAAAAACCATGAATGAGTTCTTGCGCAAGAATATTGGTATGCCATTATCTTTGCTGTTAATGTCACTAATGCTCCCCCCTGGTACAGTAAAAGGTGCAGCAAACACCACTGTAGCAATAAGGGTAGCCACCACCATGCAAGATGAAGCTGTATCTTTCATCCACTTCTCTCCTTTTTCTAGTAAGTCCACATGTTGTTCGGTAAATAATTGTCTAGCCGTCTTTAAGTTCCTGTTTGGTGCTTGTTTCATTATGTCTGGGGTAATACTTTCCACCTCCTGAAAGATAAGGCGTGAAGAGTACATGAAATAAGAAGTAACTACTAGTGAGTAGTGACAGTGGTCCCTTTAGAAGTAATAGATTAAAAAAAAATCGAATATAAATTCGCAAGTAATTTTTACTTAACGGAAATAGTAAGCCAAGTGATTGCTCAAATTATTTACCAAAACACAACAGGGGCCATTTGAAATTTTGAATTGGCCGAGGAACAAATTACAGCTCATCTAGCGGCAGAACCGGATGTAATTGTAGTATACCAAATGCTATGAAAAATAGCTCTAGCTATAGGTAAGTAATATATAGTTCAAAAGAATATACTCTGTCCAACTAGCTAGCCAACCATGGCAAGCTTAGGATGTTCGTGGGATACTGCCTACACACTAACCTCTATGTAATTGATCAAATGCTAGGAAAAAAAAGAGAGGGAAACAATGAAAGTTGACACCATACCTTAAACCATTGTAGCTCCCGTTGCATTTGTAGAGCTGCGCCGGAAATTGAATTGAGTTTCTGGGAAGGTGCTAACTTGGCTGCATCATGTAAAATAGTGTTTTTTAAGATGTCTGTCTGGAAAATCCACAGTGCCATAAATGACTTGTTCCCACTTGTGAGCATATTGTAAACATTTTCACATCTTTGTTCGATCGCTAATGCTAACACCGATTGTCCGCCCGTTTGAGCCCAAAGCCAATCAGGCTCCATCAAAACACATTCTTTTATATATTCAACTAATTCATTGACAATAGCGTCTCTCGTAATGTGTTGCATTTGGAGAACCTCGGAAACTTCCGAGGGGTTGGCTTCTTTGAGTTTTGCGAAAATGCACTTTACTAAACTCAAATATTGTTTGTGCATCAGCTTCATGTTCCAAACTTGTTCGCCTCCGGGGACTGCAAACGAAATCAAATTTACCGGCAAATAACAAAAAACTCAACTTGCCTCTTCAAACATGTGATTTAAGTTAAGTAGTATAGCTTTTTTTTTTTGCTCGATTATAGCTCTTAATAATTATATGGTGTTACAAGGATTAATCTATCTGTACCTCACCCGGCTTGCAAGAGAAATCCACAACCAGAAGAGTGGCTGAAAATTATGTGTGATACTTGCATAATTGCATTGCACGTTATTAAGTGATGTTAATTAGCCAGTATCTTGGACTAGGTAGTTAGTGTTTGTCGGCAAGATGGAGTTGCAGGTAGTTTGAGTCCGTTGTCGAACACTTTAGTTTAATTTTAATTTATCACTACATATATATACTTATGTAGGCTGGTTTTGTTTCATACCTCTCCTGAGTAGCTCGTTTAGGATCCACCTGAACACTGTAACATAAACCCAAAACCAGGAAATAACTCAATCAGTCCGGAAACAACATATTGAAACTTAAAAGGAAAACAAATTGGCGTAATTTCTATCAGTTATTCCAAAAAAGTAAAAGAATTATCGGTGCCACTTGACCCTATTAGGCTAGTATATCTCATAGAGCGGCAAGGGTGCGTATTAAGAACGTACTTGTGAGTCCAATAGATCTACATATTAAGCTTTGTGGAGGATTTTCCATGTCTCCCCTTTCTGCATGTAAGTCCACCAAAACAACTGTACCGCCAAAACCGTAAGAAGATTATGAATTGATCAAGAATATACCTGCTAGTGTTAACCATAATTATATTTCAAAAAATAAATAAATTATAATCATAATGTTAAGCGGCTAACATGAGTAGACACAACGTTGCCAAAATGACAACTGACTTCCATTCAAAAATGCGTTTGGTTTCCCCACAATAGCTGATATAGCACAAATACCCCCAGAATGGGTAACAGCCAGGCTGGGATAGCGCTTAACCAGTGCCAAGGCAATATCTGCATCAACAAAGAAAAGACAATTTATATGTCAAACTACTAAAATTATTTAATGGAGCATGTATATACTAGCCTCAAAAACTGTGGTTTACATAGTTTGAGTGCTTAGTCATTGCCTTAACAATAATCAAAAACCGGGCCGGTGTTCATTCCCTACGTACCTTCTCGTTATTAACTATGATCAGTTTGAAGATTTAGATAATCTTTTTGATTATTGAGATCCAGCGGAACCCTTCCAGGGCTTAAAACAATTGAGGGATTTTCAAAAGCCAAATAAACCTAAAAGTTGGTATATATGATAACAGTATATCTTACCATAGAAACCGGCACTCGTGATAGTGCAGATTAGATTACCAGCCTTGTCACCAAGAAAAGGATTTGAGTGATCGTCCATGGTGACCTCTGAAAGATATTGCACTATGTTCTTTTGTTCGTCATTTGATGGTGAAACAAACATTGCCGCATGCGCTAGAGGAACGAAATTATATTGTGTACATCTCATCTGCGTTAGTTTCGGGTTCTTGTTCACCAAAACCCTTGCCGTTTTCACATTAGAAGCACAGTGGAGTGCTGTTCGACCATAAATATCAGTAATAAATTCAAGTGATTCAGGTTCCAACCGTTTGACAAGCTCATCCACAAATATCCAGTGCCCTTCAGCTGCAGCAACATGTAATGCTGTTGCTTTGTTAAAACTGATGGCTGCTGTCTTGCCAGAGGGATCAGCTTCGATCAAGCCTCTGGCAGTATTCCAGTCACCTTTCAACGCTGCTATGTATAGGTTAAGGTAGTCGCTAGGGCCCTTTACCTGTACTGGCAAAGCTTACATTCAAAGAAAATAGACTCAGAAGTTATTATACTATTCATTCTCCACACCTAATTGAATTGCAAGAATAGTCATTGTGCCCTGCAGCCTTGAAAAATTCGAGAATATATACATTCAAAATATATAAGTTGCTCACCACTAGATGAGGATGAGGCCCCTGTTACGCCAACCGTCCTTGATGTTCCTGGTTTCGTACTTGTTGTTGCCATTATTGTTTCCAAGCGCTTCCTGCAAATTCTATATGATAGAGAGTTCTTGTCATTATTGAACTACTGGATCTACTATTTATAGCCGGAAGCAGTACTTTCCACCAAACCTTGTTTTCCAAAATTAGTTACTAAATTAACCTTTGAAAAACACAGATTTAACAGTTTCCGTTTGGTTTAACAGACTAGAACCAGGTGGAGCTGAATAGGATAGTCCTTTATCATCACAAGTATGCTTTTTCATACGCATGCCAGAGTCAGACTTAAGGGATCACGACGTGGTGACCAATTATCATCCTTCAATAAACGGATTATGTCTATATATATATTCTAATTTCAAGTGTGCCGCGGCCGGCCCATCTAGATAAGAGGATAAGTTTTTTTTTTTTTTTTTTTTTTTTTTTTTTTCAAGTCGCTAGTGCTAACGTAACCTTTGGGGCCAAAAAGCATATATATATGGCTTTTCATTTTTATGTATTTTAATTTTTTAATCTGGTAGGCCTTATCAATTTGGAAGCTCGAGGAATAGTCAGCATGAAGAATCGTTCAAAACTTTGATTTCTAGCCTCCTGCTCCTCCCCTTCCAATGATCAACTCTCAAGCTATACGTGACCGTGTTTGGCTTTTAATTTGGAAAAAAGCCTTCGACTCAAGAAAGAGCTGAGAAATCCAGTTTCAACTTTCATGTGCTTCAGTGACTGGCATCTTATGTTCATTTTTAGAGACCTTCTATCCTTCTCAACTAACGGATTATATTACAATGTTTTGGATTACTTATAAAGACGTGATGTCCATATAGTTTTTCTGCCTGTGGTTAAACCGGCGAGTTGTTTATATATATATATATATATATATATCTCCTCCTTAAAAAAAAGTGGTGGTTATGTCGTGGACAAAGACGGCCTTAGGATTTGGCCAGTAATTCGTGACCGTCAGATTTGGTTTTTTTTCTTTTAATCGGGAGTGGTTCTGGGCGTGGGTTAAAGTTAAGTGATTCGGGTCCGTGGTTTTTATTTTTTGATAACGACCAAAAAAAAAAAAAAAATCATCGTTTCCTCAGATCTATCTTCATCTCCTTCACTGAATCTCAACAACAACAATTCCTTCATTGAATATTCTTCTCCTTCACTGAATGAATATGAGAAGATAGATTAATTTCAGATGTTTCAATGTTTCAATCGAATCAGCTTAATGAAGGACATCAAATCTGGAGCTATGCTGTAATTGGGGACTTCGTCAAAACAGGATTTCTGGACCTGTGCTGTAATTGGGGATTTTTGAATTATGGCTCTGCTGTAATTAGGGATTTCTGTAGCTGTGCTGTAATTCGGGATTCTTAGGTTGGATTCGAATCAGAAAAATGGGTTAATGTTAGGGATGAAGATTGCAGTTAATTAGCAATACTTGAGTGATGAAGATCGGAATTGAAAAAAAAAAAATCTGGGATCTATTGTAATAACCAGGAATTCCATCAAGGACTATGTTTCATATCTCATACACCGAGAATTAGGGCTTTGCTGTAATTGGGGATTTCCATAGCTGTGGTATAATTCGGGATTCTTGGGTTGGATTCGAATCAGTAGAATGGGTTAATGTTGGGGATGAAGATTGCAACTAATTAACAATACTTGAGTGATGAAAACATCAAAGATTATGATTGTTGAATCTGGGTTTACAAGATTATGAATGGGTTTCGATTTGAGATGATAGTGAACTGTTGACGAAAATTAAGGAAGATGTTTTGGATTTGGGAGGGGTTTTACTTAAGAAGATTTAGAAGAAAATGTTTGTGTCATATAATTGGTGTTTGCTATTATGGTTTTATTTACGATTTCAATCGACAATAAATTGGTGAAGTTTATATAAAAATTGGGTTTTCATGGGTTGCTGTCATGGAGATGAGTTAGAATTTTGGTGTTTGGTGGTTAAGTAATGATTCAGTAATGTTGATTCGGTAATGTTGATCTCAAAACGACAATTGTGGTTCTTCTTAGAATTATTTCAAATTGGAGCTAAAACGCAGCTTTGCTCTTTCTTGAAAAAAATGTAAGTTCTACAAACTCTGTTCGTGTTTTCTAAATTACTGGAACTGGGGGTTAGATTTGTGGTATGAACCTGTTTTCGTCATTCTCATTGGAAATGGGGTAAGTTTTTTTGGGTTTCACTCTTTAGGTTGGGTTTATCTCAAGCGTTTAATTCAATCTTTTGAGCAAACAGGCTAAAGTTTGTTTACGAAAACATGATTGTTGTCTTAGCTCAAACGGCAGAGCACATGGCTTTCACCCATGTTTGTTGTGGGTTCAACTCCCACAGATGGCTTAGTTGAAGGCTTTTGTTATGTAATAAGATTTCCTTATTAGGAGATCAAAAAAAATTAAAACTCTGGATTTCCAAGTTTAATTGGCTTTCCTAATCCTAACAGTTTACCCATATAACTTCTTCTATATATATATCTTCGAAAGTGTAGACAGACAAACACTCTGTGGGAAGGAAGATCAATTCGAAGTATCTGGATCAGTAAATGTTTACATACATTATTTGAAACACCATGAGGTTAGTTTTTTGATTATCTAGAATTCAATTCTATAATGTTTTTAATGATCAGTACACTCAATGATTATATTTGTGTATTAGTTCTTCAAAGAGGCAAAAGACAATATCATCACAAGCTGGCGATAATGGACAACAAGCCATTAATGTATGTTCTCAAATACGATTATTTACATTGTTTGTAATCATAACAATAAATTTATACGGTTTACATCTTATGCATATTGTAGGCTAGGTCTGTTGCGGCAAGGTTAAGGTGGGAGAAGATAAAGCAGAGTGATAGGGAAAAACAGGAGCATGTGGAGCGTGAAAAAGGTTGAGGTTTGAACCACAACTTGAAATTGCGAGACAGGTACTCTATAAATATATATAGAAAAAAAATACTTGGCTTTAATATTCAAGGGAGATTTGATTTGTACTGAGACTACTGTTAATTGTTTTTAAATTTCTCACTGCAGGCTAAAGCGGAGGAGGATATTAGGCGGGAAAGAGAACAACATGAATACAATGAGCGTGTTCTGAAAGAACAGTTAGCACGGCAGCAGGTGAGGACCAGTATTATTATAGAAAAATATATATACATTAATGTGTTCGATTATTTATAATATGTTGTTTTGTTTTTACAGTTGAGTGAACGGCCTCAAGATCAGTTCATAGAAGAAAGGAAAAAGGTGATGTTTCATTATTACAACAGACGGATGCATGATTTGTGTTTAAAGTATAATTAAAATTAAAATTAGGATTTATCCATAGAAAAGTTATTATTGTGATAACCCTTGGTATGCAGAATAGCCCACTGACATGTTTGTTCAAAATTTTAGAAAAGTTATGATCTTGCTGGAAACGCTAGAAGCTTCATGGATTCTAACTCCTTGCTTTCCACATGCTTTTCGTCTTTCTCATTAGGTTTAAATCCTGACAAAGTTTTGTTAATAGAGAAACCAAAAAAAGAATGTATTTGACGGAAAAAAAAATGGCAAAAGATTAATATAAGCAATTAGACAATATACCAAAAGTTTTATCCATAAAGACACACAAACAGTTTCGTGACATTATTTCTTATAATGTGTTCACTGACTTTAATTTGGAACTACCCAAGCTGATCTTTTATGATTTTCAAGTTGGTTATGCAGATGTACAATTCATCATATCATCATGGTTTATAGGATAATGTGGTTTTCATGATACTCTTATTAAATTCAGCGCAAGTAGATCGTAGTACAGGGAGCTTGAATCTAGAGTTAATCTAATTTATTAGGACTGCTTCTCCTGATATCAGCTGATTAAAAGTTTAGTCTGGAAATAATATTCTGCGTAGAAAGTTTAAAATTTACGTTTGTGTTTTCTGCTTCGTAGAGTGGAAGGTCAATGCCGCCGTCGTTACAACGAGAATGAACAACGGCGTGAAAAAAGTCGTAAAAAATTATTAAATATTCGCAGTGAAGAGTCTGAGAAAGCAACTGAACAACAGGGGGGTGAAAATAACAATAGTCCATTACATGCTCAGGTTCGTACATTATTTATTTACAGATGTTTATAGTACCTTAAAAAAATGGTAAATTATTAAATTGTGAGCAATGGTTGTGCTATATTCTATTTTTATATTCCAGGCATCGGCTGTCTGTGGGGGACAATTTAATTTGGGAGGGGAAGCTCAGGGTGGAGAATAGTTAATGCATCAGCAAACACAGAGCGATGGTAATGTACCAGACGATAAAGAATATAGACAACGTGTACTAGAGGAGAAGCAAAGACAAATTCAGGTGATAGGTGAATCTGTAAATGTAGTTCCAGTTTTTGTGCTTACTTATTGTGTCAGGATTTTATGAGTATGCGTATATTCTTAAGTTAATATTTTTTTTTTTTTACGTTTTCCATCTTTTAAGTCAACAAACTTGCGCACAATACATACTCGGTGGATCAAAGGTATGGATTAATATTTTTGTTTGTGTAGGATTAGGTATTTAATTTAGGCTTTAAATTTATTTCTTTTGCTGATATTTAGGCTAGGAAGTATAAGGCTTATATAATGAAAATATAAAGGCCGACCGAGCATCCAAGAAGGAACAAGTGCAGAAAGTTAAAAGCACTAAACAAGTATCTTCAGTATGAATCTTATATGTGTTGATTCAAGTGTAAAATGTGTTGTGCACACACGTTATTCATTGTGTATTTTTTCAAAATCAATATTCAGGTACGAAGTGCAGCCCAACAAAAAAGGAGAGAGAAGGAGTTAGCAGAGAACGAAAAACAGGCAGCAAATACGAGGAGAATGGATGATGCTGACACAATTCAAAAACTGAATTTGGTTTCCAAGACACGCGTGCGTGTGCAACCAGAAATACTGGTGAGTCTTTAATAGTTACTTTTTTTTTACATCAATCATTCTATTTGATCATTTTTTTGAAAAATAAAAATAAAAAAATTGCAGTATGCTTCTCTAACCGAGGAGGAAAAGTATAATATACTTTTGAGACGTGGAAAAATTAAGGAACGAGTTGTGATTGGGCAACAACATGGAAATACAACGAAACAGGGTCAAATGGTAAGATTTGACAGAATTTTCTCAGAATTGATATACTTTGCAAATAACTTATTTCTCTTTTTTATGATTTGTTTGTTTTCTAACTATATATCCATGTCAATGTTAGAAGCATCTAAAGACTGTGCTTAGAAATCCATGATTTTTTCTGAGAAATCAAACCATTAAATGATGCTCAGATTTCTTGGCTAAAGGTTCAGTTAGGCGTTGCTGGGAGTCTTCCATTTAAAGATAATTCTGATGTTTTTGTCATTCCAAAGCTCTGCAACATAATATTAAAGCATGCTCACAGCAGAAACTTTTTTATGATACTTATATAAGTTTCACAAACACCATGTCCTCTCCTATGTCAATTAGAATATGTTCTCGCACGCTGTTATGTCCTATCACAATACTGAATAGATGTTTAAAATATTGTGAATTATTGTTGTTTTATTACAATATATATACATAGCTTTCATTATTGTGAATTATTGATGTAACAGCTTAATAAGAAGCATACTAGGATGAGAAAAGCTGTGGAGGATCCATTCGGTGGTCAATATAAGGGTGAGGAAGCGACATATCGTGTACGTTATATGGGTAGTGATGCTGCGTGTAGTGATCAGGTGAATGAATTACATTATTGCAATGTTCTGAATTAGCTTATTTTAATTTTTGTATGTGCAATTTTAATCGTACTTATTGGTTTCAATGATTTATTTCTTATTGCAGGTGGGTATGGAAGATGAAGTTGTGAATATGCATGTGGATTCAAGAAAAAACTCTCATGAGAACAACGATGATATGTAATTATACTAATTATTTAATCGATCTTATATTCTGAAATAAATTTTGAAACTTTTAACACGATAACTATTATTGATGGAGCTATTCTTCTGAATAGGTCTATTCCGCCTCCGGAAGCATCGTCTGAAGATTACAGCGACTACTATGCATCAGATGATGATGAAATTCTGAATGAGACTCCGGTATTATCTGCATCTGTTAGAAAATCTAAAAAAACACGTAAAGGGTTGGATGAGTTCGGCCGGCATTATCTTGGGAAGATGAATATTCAGTGCAAGTGATGCGGGGCTTTGCATTGGATCGATGAGCGAAAGAGCGGTTCCTCTTTGATAAATCCTTTTTTTACTAGATGCTGTCGTAATGGAAAAGTTAGATTGCCGGATCTTCGTGAGAATCCTCAACCTATAAGGGAATTGTTCGAAGGCGATGACAGTCGTTCGAAGTTGTTTAGGAAAAATTTAAGGAGATACAATTCAGCAAACGCCTTTACGAGTCTTGGGTGCGAGTATGACAATAAAGCTAAAAAGGGAGGTGGTCCTGAAATTTTTTCAATACATGGAGAGCTGCGGCATTATAGCAGTTCTTTGGTGCCTGCGAAGGAGAATGAGGGAAGTTATGCACAAATATTCTTATATGATTCGAGCAAAGCGTTGGATATACTAGAACAAAACAATAACAACTTAGAACGTGAAGTGCTGAGTATTATATAGGATACGTTAAGAGCCAACCATACACTCTATCCCGAGTACATTCAGGCGAAAGAAATACTAGAGAGCATACCAGATGAACCCGGTAAAAACATGGAGGTATTTTTGCATTTTAATTCCGAATCCGACAAGCGAAGATACAACACTCCAGTTGTGGAGGAAGTATCGGTTATCGTACCTGAAAAAGAAAACGACATTTAGAAGACTCGCGATATTATATTACACTTGAAACAGGGGTACAGTTGGACTAGAATAACTGAATTCCATCCTCTTTATCTCCCGCTGCATTATGTACTATTCTTCCCTTATGGTGAGATGGGTTGGAGCTGTGAATTAACCCTATGGGAGGAAATCATTAAAGATTTTGGAGATAAAAGTCTCTCTCTGATGGATTTTTATAGTTATTATCTATTTCCTCGAGTGCTGGAATACTCCACTATCCTAAGGGGGTCTAAACTCTTCCAAGAATTCGTGGTGGATGCTTGGGCTTCGACCGAACAGAACCGTTTAGGATGGATAAGGTTTAATCAGGATAAACTGCGTGCCGATAATTACAAATCCATAATCAAGATGAAGGAGGATGGGATATCGCCGAATCAGGGTGGGTACACCATATGTTTTGCTGTCTACGCATGTCGGAGGACCAAGACAGATACATGAGATCTATCATGACTCCATGGAAATAACACGCTATAATCATCATCCGGATATATTTCTTACGATGACCGCGAATCCAAACTGGACAGAAATACAAGAAGCACTTTATCCTCACCAGACTGCATCTAACCGTCCAGATTTAGTTGCGCGAGTATTTGAGATGAAGAGAAAGGCATTGATGGATGAGATAGTTGAAAAGAAGGTGTTTGGGGATGTGGTTGGGTACGTGTATACCATTGAGTTTCAGAAACGTGGATTTCCTCATATGAACCTACTTATATATCTTGAAAAATCGCAGAAAATACGTATAGTTGACCAGATAGATAGATACGTGTCATCTGAATTTCCCGACGAGCATAGTGATACAGTTTTGTTTGATACTGTTAGAAAATGCATGGTCCACGGACCCTGTGGTGACAGGAATAAAGAATCGCCTTGCATGAAAAAAGGAAAATGCACCAAACATTATCCAAAGAGCTATAACGATACTACTTGCTTGGACGGAGGTGGGTATCCGGTTTATCGCCGCAGGAATAACAACGTAGAGGTGGTTGTTTGCGGTGGACGTAAGGCAACCAATATTGACGTTGTACCTTACAACCCGCATTTGATGCGGATGTTTAACTTCCATATAAACTTCGAGGTATGTGCTGGGGTAAGGGCGGTCAAGTACATCAACAAATACATATACAAGGGTTATGACAAAAAAACGTTTGTAATTGGATCGGCGGATGAAATACAAATATACATTAACGCAAGGTACATAGGTCCCCCGGAAGGTGTTTGACATCTGTTCGGATTCCGTATGCACAGAGAAACACCTCACGTGGAAAGGTTGGCAATACACCTTAAAGGTATGCAGAAAATTATATATTAATCCGAAGCATTGACCGAAGGAGTGACACAAACAGCCGAGAATTACAAATCTAAACTGATGGCATACTTCGAATACAACGATGAGAATCCCGATGCCCCTGCATACACGTATCAAGAATTTCCACAACATATGGTGTGGAAAGCGGATAAATCTAGATGGGAACCCAGAAAACAACAGTTTGCAATAGCTATGATGTACTTTATCTCTTCGAGCGCTGGTGAATTGTTTTATTTGAGATTTCTATTGACTGTTGTAGCGGGTGCTCGGTCGTTCGAACATCTGAGGACTGTGAATGGTGTGTTACACCCAACCTACAAAAAAACCTGCATTGAGCTTGGGTTGTTAGAGAGCGACGCTGAATTTGTTTATTGTTTGAGGGAAGTAGCAACTGTTCAGGTCGGGAGCCAGATGAGAAAACTCTTTAAGATAATTCTGGCAGATGGCAATCCAGCTGACAGAATTGTTGTGGAAAGAATTTAAGATGCATATCTGCGATTATTTATATCACATTAGTAAAAAGAAATATAGCATCCTAGAACCTACAGATGAACAGATCGAAGACTATGGGCTTTACCTGAATGATAAATTATTGCGTGAAGTAGGCAAAGAGATGGCGCATTTCTGCTCGATTCCTAAGTCTAAGATTGATTGGGACGATGTTTCTGGAAATTGCTACACATGCGAGCATATGCAAATAATGACAGAAATAGATAAGGAAAAACTTGAACAAAATATTGCTAACTTGAACGAGGAGCAGCTTGCGGCTTTCAAAGCGATAACAGATTTTGTAGAGCGAAGAGACGGGTCTAAATTCTTTCTAAATGGAAGTGCAGGGACAGTAAAGACATTTGTCTACAACACCATTGCTGCGAGATGCCGTTTGAAGGGGGACATTGTTTTGACTGTTGCATCGTCGGGTAAATATATCCCTTTGCTCAATATCTATGTTTATAAACATCTTTTTTATGGTTTCATTCGTTTAGTTTGATAAACCATTTCTTATTTGATTAATAAATTGCATTTATTCACATATACCAGGAATAGCTTCCTTGCTTTTGGAGGGAGGTCGTACTGCACATTCAATATTTAGAATTCCTATAGAAATTACAGGTACAAGTGTTTGTTCAATAGCTAAACAGAAGGAAGAGCTAAATTTATAAAACAGGCGACTTTGATTATATGGGATGAGGTGCCGATGCAGCATAGGCATTGTATTGAGGCGGTTAACAGGTTGATCCACGATATTCATGATAATAAGGAAGATGATTTTGGAGGTGTGACTGTCGTTATGGGAGGAGACTTCAGGCAAACTTTACTGGTGATACCGAACGGAGGTAGGGCATAAATAGTGGGTGCGTTCGTCCAGAGATCTTTTTTATGGGATAACATAAAAGTTTTGACACTCACCAAGAATATGCGGCTGGATATGCAAGAACCATAAAATCAAGCGTATGCGGATTTCTTGCTCAAGGTAACTGTCTTTACTATCTCTGCATACATCTTAGATTCCATTAATCAGTATCTTTGATAGATTATAGTTACACTTAATTTAAAAGTAAACTTGCATAATTTGATTGGAACTTATCAATTTAAAAGTACCAAATTTCGTAAATTGACATCTGATGGCTCAATATATCTAACCTCTGAATGACACTGAACTGAATATTGATTTGGTTTGTTTTACTGACAAATAAAAAGTATTTTCTCCGCAACTAATTGGTCTTCATGGGAGAAATAGGCCTCACAAAAATTTTATTCAGAGAAACACTTGGAAGTTAATAAACATGAACCTATCTGTTTCATTCAGATATGAGCGGCCTCATATTGTGATACGTAAACTGGACTAGATTTTGCTAGACATTTGACTTACTCAAAATCTGGATGATTTTTTTCTGTAATATAAACCTTTTAATGTTACTGATTGATCATGTTTCTTCAACCAAGCAAGTAACAGTGGGAATCTGGGATCTGTGAAAAACAGAGGTTTGAATTGTAACACCGTTCTGCTATATTTTTTTCTGTAATAAACCTTATCTCTTCAGCCATATCTAACTCACTGATGCTTCCCACATGCACGTCTATTAAAGTACCAGTTTTACAATTTACACCTTTATTTTTTACAATAAGAAAGCTACTGACAAAGAAAACATTTCCGAATTAAACAATTAACTAAACTTCTCATCTCATTTTTATGTTCTGCAGGTCGGTTCCGAACCAGTTGACAAAGTTGATCTTCCAACGGCTGTAAACGTATGTAAAAACATAAGAGAGTTAATAACAAGGCTCTATCCTTGCCTGACAAAAACACAAATCTGGAGAGGCGACGAGGCATGTTACGAACAAGTTTCAGAGGAATAACTAACTAACGGAATGATTCTCACGGCACGCAATGATGATGTTAATGAGATCAATATGGAGGCAATAAATTTTTTGTATGGAGATACACACACATATCTAGCAGTTTATAGGTTGACTCTCGACGAAAGCGGTAAGATACCACCTATAAGCAATGAATTTCTGCAAAATCTAAACCCCCCGGGAATGCCTTTATTCAAACTAAAACTCAAAGTTGGATGTCCAATAATCCTGATGAGAAATCTTGCTCCTTCGAACGGACTTTACAATGGAACGAGGTTGTTGGTGATGCACTGTGGGAAGCATCTTATACAAACGAAAATTTTGACGGGAAAGAAGAACAAGATAGGAGAAGTAGTGATGTTGCCTAGGATATCATTCCAGCCCAGTATTTCAGAGTTCAACATAAATATGCTTAGACGCCAGTTTCCGATTCGGTTGGCATATGCAATGACGATCAACAAATCTCAAGTGCAATCGGTGAAACATGTTGGCATTGACTTGAATACCCCTGTGTTTTATCACGGCCAACTCTATGTTGCTTTGTCAAGGTGCATTGCTGCAAAGCGAATAACTGTGTTACCCGAATAAAAATTTGACGACTTAAAGGAAACTAATGTTGTATTCCAGGATGTTTTATTGTGATTTATTAAAAAGTCACATTGCAGTGTTAAGTCTTCAGAATGACTCAAAAATTCTAGATAATGTCATCACATTATTATTGTTGCAATTAATTCCTTTTTAATATTGTATTATTTCTTACGGATTCATGTTTGATTATTTAGGTGCTAAACACCAGTTTAATTTCAGTTTAAATTCATGTTCATAACATCAGTTTTGCTAAAAAACGATAGTGTTGTATGCGTCACTCATATTTCCAATGCATCTGATCATGGGTATTTCATTTGTAGAATCAATAACTCTATAAAATGGTAATGCGAATACGCCTGGAAGAGAAAATGAACAACAACTCTATGTTGATGGATTTACTGACATCTACCATCAAAAGTACTAAATTTATTCAATTTTAAAAAAAATCCTAAATATTTGACTCAGAATTATATACGTTACTTGACTCAGATTTATGTACGTCAGAAGTCGAACCTAACACGCCATTTTTGTTACTAATACCCATCAGCAAAGGAAAAATTCTGAGTATTACAAATTGATAACAAATGCTATATCATTATCAACGAACCATAACAAATAACAAAGTAAGTATCTAGATTATTTAGTATTAAGATTAATTTAAATTCGTTTGGATTTTTATTTCAGAAAATCACACAAAAAATGACTACTCCCATGGATTTTCTTATTTGGGGATACTTAATTCAATATGACTTCAGAATAATAGATAATCAATTTTTTTTTTTTGGATTTTCTTGCAGTATAGTTTAGATCTAACCGAAACAATTGGAGAATTCAATAAAATTTGATTAAGTTTAAGTTCTATACTGCATTCAAACTTAACAAACAAAGGAAGTGCTACCATCGATTGAATTTAGAATATTTGGGTATAGTTTGTAAGAAGTCTCAGATCCAAGCAAACACGTAATGTTCTGGAAGGAAATAGAACATTCTAGATGTTCTAAAAAGAAAAACAAAAACGTAGTTTATGTTATTTACCAGGAATAAACTTTTCAAACTACCCAAATTATGTATGCTCAGGAGTCCTAATATAGGTACAACTGGTAAAAAAAAAAGTAATTTCCGAATTGTAGAACTACTTCTACAGGGGCCTATATAAACCATCATTGTATAGATGGTAAAGACACAAGTTCCTACTGGATTTCTACGTTATCTGCTTTCGAACGCATATTATCAACCAAACAATGGTAAGAAGATTGAAAGGTGCAACTCTCAAGAAGAACACAGGTTTGATTCGCTAATTAAGTCTAATGTTTTAATGATAATTAATCCTATATGAAATCTTTTAAAATTCAAATATGCAAATAACGTATATGGAATCGCTGCAGAGACCATGGAAATATGTTTTGAGACTCAAGGAGAGCTGTAGAGTCAGGAAGCATATATTCATGATGATGGACAAATCACTGAAGGTATGTTATCGACTCTATTATTATTGATTATTAGTTAACAATGCCGTTTTATATGCATAAATTCAAATATGAAACTATTATTATTGATCATTAGTTAACAATGCCCTTTATATGCACAAATTTAGATTCGACTTCAAGCAATGTGTCAATAGTGATCCCAACAACAACTGGCAAAAGAATGACAAAAAAAAGTAAGAAAATACACCTATTTCTAATAGTCTTTGTTATTCACAGTTGAAACTTATGGATATATATGATTATGTATAGGATCTTTGACCTCGGATGATGAAGAAGATCAGATTACACATAAAACTCAACTTTTACAAAACATTGGAAATTCAACTTCAAACGAAAACTTCATGTTAGACCCTACAACTTCAGATGCAACTCTACCTTTACAAAACGTAACAACAAATATTCCTAAGAAGCTTTCCACTTCAGAAAATGGTACACTTCCATCTACATTTTTTTGTTTTTGTTTTACGAGACATACTTTGAAACTGTATGTAACGTGTGATTGATTGATTTAAAAATTGTAACTCGGTTAACAACAATATGTCTTTTATTAGTTTCAACTTCAGATGGAACTCAGCCTTTACAAAACGTAGAAGCTGATAATGCTAAGAAGCTTTGCACCTCAGAAAGTGGTGGACTTTTTTCTTTTGTCTGACATTGTACTTAATGTTCAATTGATATTAAAATTATAGCTCAATCAAAAATTGTCTTTTATATGTTCAGGTGCAAATCCAAACTCAAAAAACAACTTGATGTTGGTCCCTTCAACACCAAACAAAGGATTTGAAGACTGGAGTAAGTAAAAACATTCGACATTACAACGGTGCCACGAAGTAATTATGTACATGTATGCACCATTACAACATTCGTTTTAATATTATTTTGATACATAGGCAATGTAGCAAGTAACATGAATAACCTAATACGATATTTCAAAGGAGGAATGTCATCAAAACCTCTGATGGTTCGGGTCATCAGAATAGGGGATGCACATAACCTTAATACTGGAGCAATTTACAGCAAGGATTTTATATTAATGGATCAAGCTGTAAGTTTACATCAATATAATTGTGTCTTTTTTTAAAATAAAAATAAAAACAACAATTTGTAATATTAATTACTGTTTTTTTTTATAAAAAAAGGGCGATCAAATACAGGGAACAATGTTCACAAATTTTTACCGCAGATTCATTGGTGCGGTCCATCCTCAGGTAATATTGATGATTAAAAACTATGAGATTAGAGGTTGGACAGGCGACTATCGCGCGGTTCTAGGGATGAGGAGGTTTCACTTTACAAACACAACCGAGGCTAGGTTAATATTAAACGAGGAAACCGCAATACCAAGGTACCGTTTCATTTTATTTAAATTGGAAGACATACCCTCTAGGATTGGGAATACTACAGATCTTTTAGGTACTGAACTAATAAAACTTTTACTTGAATTTCATATCAATAATCCACAAAGAATTAATGCCAATTTAATGTATATACTTTTATTTAGATATCATGGGAAAATTGGTGGCCATGACGCCGATAATTCCAAATCACTTTATTAAAATTCCGAGCAAGGACAAGCGTTTTATCACCATTGAGAACGAAAGAGGAAAACAGGTTTCCGTGCTTCTGTATGGAGATGCCACACGAATGATTTCAGATGATTTATTCACATGTGATCGGAGAACTAAGATTCTATTAATAACATCCATAGTTTATAAAAAATACCGTACAGGTAAACATAAATTCTGCAAGATTCTATTAATAACATGAATAGTTAATAGCTTATTAAACATTATATGACTTGAGACACTCTTAATAAAAATGTCTGTTCACAGGAGAAAACCAAGTATCAAGTACTTCAGGTACATATGTATATGTGGATCTAGATGTGGATGAAGTTACATCTCTCAAAAACAGGCAAGCTAATTCAGTTTTTCGTTTTACAGTCTACATAAGATGACAACTATCAATGCTAACACACTATAATTAAATGCAGGTGTACACTAACACAAGTAGTAGACAAATTGTACTGGGAGAATAGTAAGCTGTGTACCAAAAAAGATGTGATTTTCAGGAATAGGAAAACTATTGGAGAAGCAAAAAAAATGTTAGAGGACGTTAAGAACATTGTAAGGCATACCTTTTAGCTGTTTAGAATTTTTATTAAAATTTAAACAACCCAGTAACCGACACTGATCTGTGTATGTGAAATAATGACAGGATATGGTTTTTACATGTAAAGCAAATATTGTTGGCGCAAAACAGGGAACCCAGTGGTACTACATGGCGTGTGATAACTGCTCGCAAAAATATGTTATCCAGGATAATGGCATGTTTTGCAAAAAATGTAGAAAATATCTAACGGAGAAGGAGACCAAACCCCAATACAAACTTGACCTAAAGGTTGTTCACAATTTTGAAGAGGCTATTTTTGTGGCAATGGGACAAAACGCTGAAAAGTTACTTGGAAAGAGTGTGGAGAAGCTGATGCAACAACGATATTATGAGTCTCAGGTAAACAGTGAACAATAGTTAAATTTTCTAAACTGTATAGTAAATTCTATTTGTTTTCGTAACATTGTAAGGTATTCAAGTTTAAACTAAACGCCAATTCATTTACTTTCGGTAGTCTAACCATACAGGATATCTATGAATATGTTCATGCACTGGAAACACAATATGATGCATCCAAATCGAAATGCAGTGATGCTACAAAGTATGATGCAGCAAAATCGGGAAATTATTGCGATGAGGGTTTTAATTCTCTAATGGCATTAGTAGTAATACCAGACAACTCTAAGACTAAAGAAACAGAACCTGGCATAACTGAAACGACAAACAACAGTGTAGCTGTGTTCGACACAAAAATCAATGAGAAAGTTTCAAGTCAAGATTGATGCCAGAGTAACTAGGCACGAGAACGGCAGTCAACAGAAAATAAACTTTTTTTCTTATTATTAGTAGTTTATTTCTTTACTTTTAAACAAAAACAAGACAACTACAAAAGTAGTTTATTTCTTAACTACAAAAGTAGTTAACGGTTAGATATCTATTTTCTTTTAACCGATTTGTTCAGTTATGTGTGATTGGAGATCTATATTTTAAGATAACTCTATACATCTTCAAAAATTAAACGGGGAAAATCAAATATCAGTCACGTCAAAAGTAGCACCATCCAATAAAATTATAAAAATGAACGTGTACTAAACTCAGGGTTCTCATTAAAAAAAATATATAAAAAATCAAACGTCATAAAAGGAACCCTGTAAGTAA
>JAJJWX010003072.1:0-43788 GCA_023529315.1 Papaver bracteatum | reverse complement strand
TTTTTTTTTCATAAAAGAGGCGAACCTCAACTGATATATTCATAATGCCGATTTTGGAAATCGGAAACCTTACATGAGTATTTCAAAATCATCGTACATTCTTTCAAGCCAATATATCTTCCCCAATTCTTGACTAACAATCCAATTCCTACAAAGACTTTTTCAGAATACCTTTTCTCTCCCTCTTTCAAAAGAAAGAGAAAGGACCAAACATCATCGAAGGGCCAAACTGATTTTCCTTCAAAATAAGTATGTATCACTGCATAAAGTAGTGATTGGATCAGATCCAACCCAGTGTTTGCAAGAACATGTAAATAACACGGACTTAGGTTTTTAAAGTAAAATTTCCTAATGCAATTAAGATAACGGTGTCTCAGGTAACAATAACAGTGTCTCAAGTAGCAGTAACGGTGTCTCAAGTAACATTGGCTATCTAATTCGTTCTTTATTGGTCTGAAAAGGGACGAATCGGTCTGAATCGGCTTGAAAGATTTGTTAACAGTTGCAGTAGTATAAGAACTTAATGATAATCTTGAATAAGATGTAGATGTCTTTGTTTCCGTAGAAAGATTTTTCTTTGTTTTTTTCTTTTTAGAACTAATCTGAATATACTCTATTAGAGATAGAGGGATGTCAAAAGACCAACCTTGATCAGACTCTGTAGTAGTAGCCGGAAAAATTGAATCTCGCCGGCAAATTCGTCGGATCATCATTAACTGCCATAAAGGTTTTACATCAAAGCTGAGGTAATAAACCACTTGGAGTAGATCATCACCACACTTGCGACAAACATCAATCAGATTACAGGCAACCCATAAAATCAAAGTTAATGAAAATATCCCAAGATCTAAATATAGAATATTTAAATCAAACAATAAAACCCTAAAACTAGTACTGGATACATATATAACTAAAATTAAAACAACTGCAGTTACTGCTAAGCCATAATCGAAGGGTAAAGCTGAAATAGAACTTCTTAGCACCCATATAGGAGATGGAACAATCCCATCACCACCCAAATCGTTGAAAATCACATATCTTCTTTGATCAAGTGGAGAGGTTGTCGTTGCTAAAACTGTTGATATTTCTTCGTAAGGATCAAAGATTAGAACTCCAGATGTTGATGATATGTTTTGTTTTCTTATTAGATAAAGATCCCAATCCATATCTGCACAAACAGTTACCAATCCCAGATGCAAAATCTAAAAAAAAAAAAAAAAAACAGAACTGATAAGAAACTAATTAAACCCAAAAGATGATTAACTATAAGTTAAAGAAGATGCGATGTTGATTGATCTGCTCAGATCATCTCCAACGGAGCCGATCTATGTAGGGAGGCGCTCAAATAGGTAGGGTTTTCATTTCTTCTTCTTTTTTTCTAGAGAAAATGAGGAAAGAGAAAAAAAAAATTGGTTTTTCGATGGAACCTAAAGGTTCATTTTTCATATTCGAGCATCAGCATATCATCTCCTTGCCCTCTGAGGAAACAAATGAACAGAAATCCTACTTCACTAGTCATGCATGATAAGTTCTCCGTTCATATATGTGATGTTACCTTCTCATTGCTTGGAGAAAATAAATTTCTTTGCTCCGTAAAGTAAACCAAAAAAAACTACTCTGTGCCTTAGCAGTTGGCTGAAAAAGTAGAGGAAATTTGGGATGTGGGAGAAAATTAAAATTATTCGCTTATCATAATTTATAGGTAAAAGGGTTTTTAATTGTGGATTTACTGGCATTACAAGTAGGGCTGCACAAGAACCGTCCCGTCCCATAGAACCGTACCAGAACCGCAGGTACCGTCCCGGTACCGTTCCAGAACCGTAGTCAGTCGGGACAGGTACAAGTACCAAAAGCTGGTACCGTGCCTAGAGTAGGTACGAGTAATGGTTCTAAGCTATTCCCGTCCCGTCCCATACCTTAGTACCGAGGATCTCTAGCTATTGATATTAAGGTTAAATCCTAGCCGTCGATAATAGGGGTTATACCCTTTCTCCATCGTATTCTCCTCAATTCCCTATTCTTCTTCCGAGAAAGGAGCTTTAGTTCTTCTCTCAAGCATGTCAGGGGATCTAGAGCATCCATCTTTATCCAATTTAGCTGAAGAGGTTTTAAAGAGACTTGAAAAGGTGGATGAGAATGTTCACCTCTTGGAAGCTGCAGGACGATTTGAGCCTTTAGTTTCTCGACTCCGTGAAGGTACGTCAGCTTGTTTTTATTGCCTTTACATAGTTAGTACTTAGTACCGTGTTTGTGTACGCTTTACTGACCTTAAAACAATTTTGCCTGAAGTGCAGGTACTGAAGAGGTTCAGATTGAAATGGCATCAATGGTTGGAAAGATGACACTGGCAAACAACAGTAAAGAGCAAATTGCTAGGCAAAATTCTAAAAAATGTGTTTTTTTTTTTTTTTACATATGCATATGTTGTAGGTAAAGAACCGGTATCGTCCCGTCCCGTTCCCGAGTTAAACAGGTACAGGTACCGTCCCGTCCCGTAATGCACGTGTATAGGTATAGGTAAAAAGTACAGGTACCGGCCATAGGGAGGTACAGGTACTGAGCTAGGCAAAAACCCGTACCGTCCCGTACCTTGTGCAGCCCTAATTACAAGGGTGGAATTATCAGAGGGAAATTTTTGCTGCACTTCTTAGATTATGTATAAAATGTATAATGCAGTAAAGTGTGTTACTTTAACCTTCGAATATACTCAATTTTCGAATTTTAGCACTGCCATAATCGGTAGTAAATTTAACTTCCGAATGTATATTGGCCCCAAAATGAAATTTTGCCAAAATCCTAAAATTTTCGAACTTTGGTACTACCACAATCGGTAGTAAAGTGTGTTACTTTAACCTCCGAATGTATTCAATTTTAGAATTTTAGCACTACCATAATCGGTAGTAAATTTAACTTCCGAATGTATATTGGCCCCAAAATGAGATTTTTCCAAAATCCTAAAATTTTCGAACATTGGTACTACCATAATCGGTAGTAAAGTGTGTTACTTTAACCTCCGAATATACTCAATTTTTGAATTTTTGCACTACCATAATCGGTAGTAAATTTAACTTCTGAATGTATATTGGCCCCAAAATGAGATTTTGCCAAAATCCTAAATTTTTTGAACTTTGGTACTACCATAATCGGTAGTAAAGTGTGTTACTTTAACCTCCGAATATACTTAATTTTCGAATTTTAGCGTTACCATAATCGGTAGTAAATTTAACTTCCGAATGTATATTGGCCTCAAATGAGAACCACTATGAGCCTTGGCATATATATATATATATATATATATATATAGAGAGAGAGAGAGAGAGCTTTGAAACCACCAAGATCCTTGGCATATAGAGCCTTGGCACTACTATATTCGGAGGTTTATATTGTTATTCGAACCTCCGAATATAAAGTTGCCCAAAATTCAGATTTTGGAAAAAAAACTCAAATTTTCGAGTTTTGTACTTGTCATAATCGGAAGACCAAGTAATTCATTTTGCTTCCGAATATGTGTTGGCATATCAAGTCTTGACAAAAAAAAAAAAAAAAAATCGAGCCTTTGCATAGTGTTATATATTCGGAAGAAAACCTAAAAATATCTCTTCCAAATATAGCTGATGTTCTTCATTTCTGATGAACACGACCATATTCGAAAGTTTATTAGCAAGTAAATCTTCTGAATCTGGGTAAATAACCGAAAACCCTAGTTTTTTTTCACCAATTCAACAAATTAGAGCGATAGAAACCCAAAATATGATTGAATCTTACAAAATTTGAGCTATTTGGAGTTGCCTGAGAGTTTGACTATCAGATTCACCGCCTCCAAAATTTTGGTTAAACGGAAAAAAATTGGTTGAAAAGAAAAAAAAATTGGTTGAAAAATAAGAGGAGAAGAAGAATAGTTGAAAAAAAATTTTTGTAAATTTTTTTGTCCTGGAAGTCTAGTGCCCTTGGATGAGTATAAATTGTTGGCCCCTAAAAATGCTAGTATCTTTTATTGAGAAGTATTGTTTGGTTAGGTATAGTTTGTGTCAATGTTGTTACGCATTAGTGATTTCATTGTGGTTTTTTTATGTTTACAATAGCAGAAAGACCTTGACATCTCCCATGTTTACTTGCTTTGGGTTTTCTTAGAGTTGCCTTTACTTCTATTCTGGTGGTGTGATCTAAAAATATTGATCTACAGCCCAGGATTTCCATATTCAAATGATTATACCAACACACTGTATTAGTACAACCGTTTATCTAATCAAGATGGTGTTTGTGCCCAAACTATTTTTTTCATTTCATAAAAAGTGATACTTTTGCTTATTTGGTGATAATTTTGTTTCATTTGGGTGATACTTTCGTCCCGTTCTGAGAAAAAGTGAAACAGAGCGAAAGTATCACTTTTTTCCTCAAATGGAGCGCACTTTTCCTAAAACCAATGAAAGTATCACTTTCCATGAAACGAAATGTGAAAATATCACTTTTCCAGAAACGGAAAATTAGTCGATCCATAAACCAAAATATGGTTGCATGATGTGTTATGCATCCTTTATGGTGGTTTGCATAATGGCTATGCATTCAATTTTCGAAAATTATGCCTAAAGTGAAAATATCACTTTTCTTAAAACGGAGGGAGTAAAAAAGAAAATTGAATCATGTAGCATACGTTTTATTATTTGCAATAAAATTAGTTGATGTATAAACCAAAATATGGATGCATAATGTGTTATGCATCCTTTGTGGTTTTGTATAATGGTTATGCATTCAATTTTCAAAAAATGTGCCTAAAAAATTAACACCTCCAATTTTTCAAATAATTCTAAATTTGATATTGTTGTTTGTACTCGTTCCGTAGGTTTTTTTATAATCTTTCCAACGAGATAAAATTTGTAAAATTCCAAGGCATGGATTTTTAGATATGTTATATTTAAGTTTACATTCCAATTATACCCCTAAAAAAATAGGATACACAAAGAATTATAGTAATTGGACTAAAAGGAATGGACAATTTTTGTCTAGTGAAAAAGTAACCATGGATACATAAATTTCCAATCTTTTTATCAAATTGAACATTTGCGTTACTCTTCATTATACAAAAAAGTGGTCATAAAAGGAACTCCCTCCCTTCGGGCCATCCGGTCGGTCGGCCCAATTACTATTAACAATGATTTTTTATTTATTTATTTATTTTGGATTTGTTGCTTTATGGGCTTGTTCATCAGTATTTCAGTCTTTGATTGATGTGGATGCGAGTGCATTTAGGTACCCGGGCATTCCAATTTTTAATTACACGTACAATGTACCAAACTGATAATTTGGTTGCATTATTAGGAAGAGACATGTTTTTGGGCATACCAAAAAATTTGGTTGCTCACTATTTTTGCCTAGGAATTCGGGTTGTGACCTAGACAAAATGTATGTTGGTATGCCCAAAAACATCCCTCATTAGGAACGGGTCTGAGTAACACCTTTGTGTACGCTACCCTCATATATATTAAAAGGCAGATTCATTCATTCTTAAATTGAGATCTATCATGAAGTCTTGCTAATTGTGTGACTAAAACCAAGATACAACATGAACGAAACATCTGTCCATATGAAACCCTTGTATGTATATCTTTTCCGATAAAGAAAGTAAGAAACCTCGGTGTATTTGAACCAGAACCCAAGAATGTTAATATCTTCATATATTTTTCACCTTCTCTATTTAGTCCATCTATCAAGTTAATTCATTAATTCAGTCTATCTATAGAGGTAATTTAAGTAAATTCTAATAATTTGGAGGATACTGCAATAAGGGAGTCCGAGCTGAGCAGTGTGTAAAAACTACGGAGTCTGGAGTTTCAAAAATGTAAACATTTCGTGGAGTTTTGGGTTTACAAAAAGTAACTTACTCTAAATCAGAACATTGTGTGTTTCTCGGCACTTTTAATGTTTTTTCTTTTATCTTCACAGATTATTTCTTTAACCCAATATTTCCTAGAGAGTAGTTGTGTTATTTCACTTCCATCACCGGTATATTATTTATATTAGCTTCGGAAGAATCACTATTAAGTTTATCTTGGTTTGTTCGGGACCTCAATTCAAGTATTTGTAGGTGCGGGTGAGATATTAAGCACACCCCGGCCCTTCCACTTGATCAACAAGAAACAGATGCACAAAAAAATAAATAAAATCTGAATTAGCTTACAAAAAAATATAGGTTTTCCTGTATGTCTAAGTTGCCATCAGCCAAATATTAATCAGGTGCGGATGCTTTAATGGAAATTTCTTGTGCTAAGGCAATGAGTTTCTAGGCACATCAACCAGCTTACATGTGCTGATTTATTGGTTAACCACCTGTTTGCTCATATAGTCATAAATCATCCCCTCATCTTTGGACTAAAATTGAGGCCCATTCTTAGGTCCATTAATTTGTTATATGTGGGTTAACTTTCGCTAAAATTCCTCCGACCAAAGATTCTTTTCATCTCCTTTTCTTCTTATTAGGAATCAAATGAACAAAATTTCATTCATTTCTAACTCATCCTCACGTTATTTTGGAAGTTCATAATTTACTTGTTGTGATTGGATTTTCTTTATATGGTGCCCAAAGGAACATTTCTCATACTTCGACTAGTTCTCATGCTTCTCCTTTCATATATAAGGTGCTATTTGATTTGTTTCGATTGGGAACATTTCTCATTGACCAAAGGAAATAATTTTCTTTGCTCCATAAAGTAGTAAACCCAAAAATATAATTCCATACCTTAGCAGTTGGCTGACCACGTAAATGAAATTTGAGATTTTAGAGAAAGTTGAAATTATTCAGTTATCAAAAATCATAGGTGAAAGGATTTGTAATTGTGGATTTACAGGCGTTAAAATGGTGGGATTTTCCATATTTCTTGGATTATGCAGAAAATGTAAAATGTAGTGTTATTGTTCGGCAAAGATGTTGTAGTTTTGAAATTCTTTTTAATCTGGCAATAGATCTTTTTGAAATAATTGGTCAGCATGCAACTGCAACTGATATTAGTTTATATTATGAGATGGGCTTTACAGAGTTAACCAGTCCTAAACATACATGATTTTCGCCTCAGTGTTATATTTAGTCCGGAATCAGACCCAAAAATTTGTTTGTTACATTGCCAGACAATTTCAGTTCCAGCACAATCCACTAATTAAACAAGGAAACTGTACATGTCTAGTCGTCTAGGTATGGGTGAAATTTGGTACATCAGCTGGTAATTCATAGCCTCCATTGTTAGTCAATGTAATAAACTTCATTAAAACCCGTTATTTGGCCCTTTCAGTGCATCTTGATTACTATGTGACCGTTTGTGATTTGTCATAGAACATAAGTGAAGAAAGATTTCACTCATTTATAAGTCCTGATATACTCACGTCCTTTTGAAGGATTATTTTGTATACAACTATCCATTAAGATGTGATCTAAGGTTCACTATGTCTCATTTTTATTCATTTTTACGAATGAGTGATGTTTATCTATTTTGCTAGTATATTCCAAGACTTGAAAGTTAAATCACAGATTAAAAAAATTGATGGATAAAAGAAATGATAAATATGATTGTCACTTTCACACTTCCGAGATATAAGAGGTAGATAGATGTTAAGATGATGGAGAAAGCTTAAATTAGCAGGTTAAATAGAAAGATGCATTGTCGTATGGAGAATGAGATGAATCCATGTTATATAACCTCATCTCCAATTCTTTCACACATGAATTACAAGAATTAAGCCAATATTTTAACAGCCTTGTTCCTTGCAAGGTAGGAATAACAAGTGGAAAGCTGCAATACTATGTGTCTTAATTTTTTTTAAAAGCCCACCAATTATGCTATCAAATCGAGTTCGGGCGGTTTAGTTCAAATTCCGAGAAATTGACTAATCTTAATTGAACTTATTGTAGTGCAGATGAAAAAACACCAATATTTTCAGTATGGAAGTTAAAAATCGTTGTAAATTTTGTATATTCGCTTCCAGCAGTTTTGATATGCTTGAAGATTGAAAAATGAAAGTTTTTTTAGTTGATATCCCTATAAAAGTAGGGATATGAGAGACCATAGTGGTAGCCTTTTGAGATTTTCCCTACATATGAGGGATAGGGAAGAGAAATATGGCACCATAGTGCTTGGCCTTAGATAAGGATGAAAGGTTATTCTGTCTAAATAGCGATGAATGAAAGCTTCCAGTAAATTTTGAATTAATATTTTTTTTATTGGGGGTGTAAATTAGCATCAATTCCATGCGTAGCATCTTTTGTTGTTGTATCGTAATCTGGAATTTAGATCTCATGAAATTTTTTGGTGCTGAATATTTTTAAGCGAAAGGTATACTTGGGTTGAATCGAGAAGTGGAATGAAATTCCTCGAATACCATTCCTTGTATGAAATTCTCTGTGTAGTTTAGATCTAGTAATAGGTTATAAGATGTTCTGAATCTTGTTTTGTATGATGATCTTGAAAACCTTGTGTCTATTTTAAATGTGGATTGAAACTAGATAATTAGTGGGGGTATAGGTATAGCAAAATAGGTTGTTTGTAGAATCGGATATGGCAAGAGAAGAGATTGGGGAGTAGAGTTGGAAAATGCTGTAAGGTAATAAACTAGTACGACCGTTGCCACGGTGTGAGGGCCGATCGAAGGAAAATCCGAAGATGAGATTAGTCTGTGACAACTTTCGCCCTGTTTCAGAAAAAACGATACTTTTGTCCCGTTTTAGAAAAAAACAATATTTTCGCCCCGTTTCAAAAAAAAAAAAACGATGTTTTCGCACCGTTTCAGTCTCGTTTCAGAAAAGTGATACTTTCGCCCCGTTTCAAAAAGAAATAATACATTCGACTCGTTTCAGAAAAAGTGATAATTTCACCCTGTTTCAATCATCATGGAATCATCAAGTGTGTCACGCGTAGTTTTGAAGGCAATTCCACAGAGAATTCGATTTTTCATAGTTGATGTGCGAGACAGACGCACCTAGTCCAGTCTGGATCGTTATTCCCCAGATATCTCTGGTGTGTACTTCTAGACTGTCAATCCAAGAATGTCAGGTACCGTTATTCCCCTACAGATGAGACTATTTTCGTCCCACCAGGCAGGACCCAAATCCGTATATGATTTTTGCTTTCAAGAAACTCCAATCTGGCTTTTCATTCATTGATATCATTTTTCATTACATTTATACAACACTTTTTTCTCTACAAAAAGAAACAAACATTATATACCAAGCCTTTTTTTCCCTGGTACATTTAGGGGCGACCCCGACGCAATTAGGGGCGACATAAAAGACAAAATAGGTTAAAAATATTTATATGTCCCTTTATAATCGGGAGGCTAATCCATAATCGGTAGTTTGGGGCAACTCTATATTCGGTAGTTATATGAACTATTTTGACTACCGATTATGGTAGATTTCGCCAAAGATTATACTGTATAATCGGAAGTCATGGTAACTTCATTTACTACCGATTATAGGCTCAACCAAATTCGAAAAATAGAGGATTTTGGCATAATCTGATTTTGGGGCAACTCTATATTCGGTAGTCATATAAACTATCTTGACTACCGAATATGGTAAGATCCACTGTATAATCGGAAGTCATGATAACAATTCATTTACTACCGATTATAGGCTCAACCAAAATTCAGAAAAAAGAGAAATTTTGCAAAATCTGATTTTGGGACTACTCTATATTCGATTTTGGGACTACTCTATTTTGGGATATTTTCAAAATTGTTTGTACGTTTTGGTTAATGAATTTGAAAACCTATTCGGTTTTCCAGAAATTTTCACAAAACGTGTCTGTTCCCATAGGGTTTCTTCATTATCGGAAGTCATGATAACTCTGATTTTGGGGCTACTTTATATTCGGTAGTTATACGAAGTATATTGACTACCGATTATGGTAGGATATTTTCAAAGAGAGCCACTGTATAATCGGAAGTCATGATAACTCTTCCTTTCTTACCGATTATAGGCTCAACCAAAATTCAAAAAAAAAAAAAGGATTTTTGCAAAATCTGATTTTGGGGCTACTCTATATTCGGTAGTTATATGAAGTATATTGACTACCGATTATGGTAGGATATTTGCAAAGAAAGTCACTGTATAATCGGAAGTCATGATAACTCTTCCTTTCTTATGGATCATAGGCTCAACCCAAATTCAAAAAAAAAAAGGATTTTTGCAAAATCTGATTTTGGGGCTACTCTATATTCGTAAGTTAAATAACCTAAATTCCCTACCGATTATGGTAGCATTTTTGCCAAAGGTTTACTGTATAATCAGGAGTCAATATAACTTTATTTACTACCGATTATAGGATAATCAAAATTCAAACGATTTAGGATTTTATTTTGGGGATACTGTATAATCGGAAGTCATACAAACTAAATTTACTCCCGATTATTTATTACTTACCGATTGTAAAGGGTAGTTTGGCCATTAAAAAAAACGCCCCGGAAATAACCTTCCAATTGTGAAATAACCTACCGATTATTTTCTATTTTGTCGTTTTGTGTCGCCCCTAATTCGGTTTTGGTCCCCCTAAATGTGGGCGGTTTTTTTTCCTATCACCTGTGAAATAAAATTATACGCCAATCACCCAGCTACATACATAAACCACTACTATTGTCTTGTACTTGGATTTCGCACTGTAACACCATGCAAAGCGAAATTGTTGTATATCCTAAGAAACTGTCTCGTCAGATTTCCGTATCCAGTCACGGAGGACTGAGTGAGCAGTAGGACCCAAATTCATTTCCTGCACATAGATCGGCCCGTTGATTGTTTGTGCTCAAAGTTTGAAGAGATTGTTTATTGCATACTCGTGCCAATTCCTCGACAGAAATGACTCGATTTGCCTCTTGTACAAAAAACTCCAAGGCTGTGGTTGCTATATGCTCCAACCCTTCAAGAGCTTCTAGCTGATACGTGCTAATCGCAGCAGCACAAAACTCTTCAAAATCTATCTTTTTATAGGACAGCTGCCCCATCTAATAGATGCAACAAACTCACATGAGAAACCATAATACAGCACACCAACAAGAACCAAGGTCTTTGGGAAATTGCCACTGACTTTAAAATAATTGGTTCATTTGACATGCAGTAAAATAGTTAAAAGTGCCCACAGTCCAGGGGATTGCAGGAGGGAGTCAGTAAGAAGCAAAGTTTTCTCAATCCACGCTAAGCAGGTTCCTCTGAAGCCCAGAGATATTTGTGTTGGGTGTTTCATTTGGAAAATACAATCTATGAGTATAAAAGGTACCAATTTTCTTGGGAACAAAAGAAAGCAGGGCATAGTTTAATTAAAATTCAAAAATATGAGCATAACATTATGGACGGAAATGCTTAATAGATACAGTTCTCAAGTATTATTTCACTACCCGCATGTGCCTCACGAATCACCATAATAGGCTGGTAAAAGCGTATATAGAGTGAAAGACCAGAATTTTTATTTCAAACTGAGACAGAGTAATGAGCATTAAGTACCATTTTGAAATTATCAAGAGAGATCCGACCATCTTTATTAGGTTCCAAGAGCTTAAACTGAATCCTAATGTAGACAAGCTCATCCTCTGTCAAAGCTTAAAGGAAAAAAATTCACCATTTTCAACAGATCTTAAAAACATTGAAGGACTATATCAACAGAGAGAATCTCCTAAAAAGACACACTAACACAAAGCTAGCAAAAGAATCAAAGCATTATGCCACCGTCAACCACCCACATGGTATGCTATAAGCATGATGTTGCCACGACAGCTGTCAACCATATCTATCTAATTGCGATATACCAAATCTGGCAACTCAAAACTTGTTGTAAATTTGATTCATTAAAAAAAACACTTGAGTGCTGACAGAGGGGTGCAATACCTTGAGTGCTGCACATTTTAAAGGAGTGGCACGAAATAATGACTTCACTAGCTTATAAGTCAGTATATCTAAAGGCACTATGCTGGTTTCTTCTCGCAACCACAGGTGAGCTGCATCGAAAATTACATAGTTAGTTCTATCAGTGCCCAAATATCTGAAATCGCAGCTAATGTACAACAAACAAATCAACATTTGGTTTGGTTTATAACTTATATGGTGTTCTACTTATGAATAGATAGATAACATTCCATAGCTTCATAAGGCATATGGCGACTTACTCAAAGCTTGTGCAGCTGTCATTCTTTTCCGGTGGTCCTTGTTCATAAGCCTCTTTACAAAATCTTTGGTTTCTGGTGAAACCTCAGGCCAAGGAGCATCATCGAAGTTTGGATCATCTCTGAGAACAACACGGAATATGCCCGACTCTGTCCGCGCCCAGAAAGGTCTGCTTCCACATAATAAGATAAATGTTATGACGCCAATGCTCCAAATATCTGCTTCTAGAGTGTATGATCTGTGGAGAACTTCAGGTGCGACGTAGAATGCACTTCCAACAATATCATTAAGTCTTTCATATGCAAAACAAGGGATCAATATATTTCATCTGAACACCAGGCTTGAGTAAATTCAAAATCTTAAGACATAAAACTGTGGTGCTAAGATGAAGAGCACTTCAGTGAGGAACACAACAAGCCCATACTGAAAATTCAGCACTATGCTGGTTCAGGCAGAAAGTTAACATGACAATAATAACAAAATTAAGAATATAAAGGACAATACCTGGTCTAACAAAATCAGAAAGACCAAAATCAATAAGTTTCAAGTCAAACTTCTGTTTTAAGTCTATAGCTATGCCTATTTTTTTCCCTTGGGACAAAAAAAAAAACAGTAGTAGCACAACCAATTGCTAATTATTTTGTGTCACAACAAGTCTCACTCATGCCACATATCACAGATTCAATATATCGGTTATTGGGAGAAGGAAATTGGAAGCTAAATCATAGTAAAAGTACAACATCAGTGGAAGATTATGAACAAGAAACCAACACCATACCTCTTTGGCAGAAACTATTGGGCATAAATCGTCGAATTTAACAAACTTCCCAGAGTAATTCGAGTCAAAATAAATGTGAATTGCATTCTTCAAGATCCCAATTGGGTGTTTATCCCTCTTGTGCAGTTCCAAACCAAGTTTTGTATATATCCAATCCGGAACATTATTTGTTGGATCATCCTTCACCACATCTACCATACAACAAACACAAACACTATATAAAGACATAATTGTATTTCAATTCAGGCATTTTTCACAAACATGTCAACTGCATTATCCATACTGATGAATTGAACTATATAAATTTGCAATTTTGAGATATGGGTTTTACTCACCATTTTTCTCAATCGTTACTCCACCAATCTCTAATGCAGAAACCACTGGTTTCGATCTCGCAGCAGAAGAAGATAAAGAACGGAAAGATGAAGAAATGTTAAATCCTCCTAGAAATTGACTCAATTCTCTATCTCAAGTGAAACCCTATTAAAGAAGATGAAAACCCAACTATCATCAGTTGAACCACCATCTTCATCAATAGTATCTCAAATTTGAGTGCTAGGGCTTTCAGAAATATGTTAATGGAGGAGCGTTTTTGGCGTGAGAGAAAAATTGGGTTAGTGTCGCTAGTGGTGGTGGCGATGGTGTTGGAGGCGGCGATGGTAACGCTTTTGATCTGGCGCCGCTGGTGGTGGAGGAGCTATGGTGACGGTGACGAACTAACCAGAAGTGAAGAGAAAAGAAAGAGATGCGTTTTTATTAGAGGGAAGGGGGTGTGATCAGAATGTCCCTCTAGGTTGTTAAGGGATATCCTAAAGTCAATGTAAACTTACTATATTACCCTTTGGACATTAAAAGTACTAATCTACCCTTAATTAATAGATTAAAAAGACCTAATTGTCCTCCCCTTTTTATAAACCTAACTAATCAAAATAAACCAAATCAGTTTTTTTTTTTCATCTTCATCTTCTCTCCTCCTCCTCTATCAAGCGTAAACACCATTAAAACTGATATTTTTATGGTATTCGATTAATCGACAATTTGAAAATTGTCAACCGTCAAAATCAAACTCAATGACTTATATGAGGGATTTTTCGGAAAACCCATTTAGGCTTTTGTCTATTATGTATGAATTAAGTTGTTGTTGTATAAAAAATTAGGGTTTTGGATAGGATTTGAAACTGGATTGTGTTTGTTCAATGTGATTTACGGTTGCTAACAACACTGATACCAAGTATAGAGGCTATCTATTCATTAGGTACAAACCGTAACTAAGCATGGTCATGGTTACCTATCCAGCAGTGGACTGCCTGAGTTATTTGCTGTATATATTCCTGCTTGTACCTATGAAGGAGATAACACCGTTCTGCTTTTACAGTTTTTTGAACTATATATAACATTTCTATCCTCACTGTCATCATCTTTTATCAGTCGTTTATGGTTTTAATGTACTTCAACTATAGGTAGCTTTCAGATCCGTATCTTTGAGAATTTAAATAATGCCGTTTCCATTGCCCTTGTGTGCGACGCACACTACCCAGTAGAGGTGTAAAACGTGCCGGCACGGCACAGCCCGACACACGAAGTCGCGTGCTTCACGTGCCATGTGCCGTGCTGTGCTGTGCCAACGATTTAAACGTGCTGTGCCGTGTTGTGCTTTACTAGTCAAAAGCTAGGCACAGCACAGCCCACGGGCACAGCACACGAATAAACGTGCGTCTTGTGTCAAGTGCTAGCACACGTGCTATAAACAATTTGAAATCACCTAATGTATACATTAAGTCGGACATTATCACAAGAATTTAATTAGACAACATACCATTTGATATTATTTCAAGTAAAATTAACAAGTTTATTCAATAAAAATAAATAGTCCATCAAATATAAAATTTGATTATCGTCATGTAAATTAATGTTCTAGTTAAATATAGATGACGATATTATAACAACGATATTGAAATATATTTTCCAAATATTAAGATATTACATGTGTTGTTATAAATAAGTCAGTATAAAATGTTAAAAACTAGCTAGAATAGTGACTCTTTTGTGAAATATACAAAAAATGTGATGTATTATGCCTTGTTATATGGTGTACTTATACATATTATGATGTGCTTTCTTAACGTGCTGTGCTGGGCTGTGCCACGTGCTTATCCGTGCCGCGTCTTTGTCTTTGTATCTTTGTGCCAATTATTCAAACCCAAAGACGTCCCATTTAACTAACGTCTTTGTGCCGTGCTAGGCTAAGTCACGTCTTTCAGGCAGTATCTGTGCTCAAATTTTAGCGTCTTTGTTTGCTCGTCTTTGGCACAGCCCACTTTACACCTCTACTACCCAGAATCATTTCTCACACCTTTGACATTTTTGGTATAAAATGAAGTCAGATTACCAAGTATAGAGGCTTTGAAACGCTTAAATATGGTCATGTGACTGCGTGATTACTGTAAAGTTTTTTTTGTAGGTTGCAAGGCCAAAGTTCCACCACCGATCATAGCTCCAACGACAGCAACAACCGCCAACTGCCAAACTCCACCATCTTCTCTGTCGAGCTGCCAACAGCCAACGCCATTACCCTGCTCGTCCAAGCTTGCTCTCACAACTCCAGCAGCTCATCACCACTACAGCTTCACTCCAACTCGAGCTTCTCCTGCAGCTGCCATTGTGTTCTGCCAACAGCTCCATCCCGAGCTAGTGCTCCTCTCCATCTCCTGTTCTTCACCACGGCTAAACAAGGCAACTAAACGATAACATATACCAAGTTACGATTTATAATCATAATCATATAACAACCGTAATAAACATACGGTTAGCAATTGTCATTTTTTAACAAACCGGAAAACAGCAAAAATATTTTGAACACACAGACTTAATTACGGTTGGATACGAAGACTTAATAGCACACCGTAACAGTTGTACGGTTCATTTATGTTATCATAATAACAACCGTAAATTATGCACTTAATAGTGCCATGTACTTGTTACATTACGGTTAGTACGTAATGAAGGATTAAATCAACCGTAACTTGTGTACGGTTTGTATTGTCAAAAAATTTAATAACCGTAACTGGTTTTATGATTGGGTTTTCCCCAAATTCAACCAGTTACGGTTGATATATCCTATTTAACAAACCGAAACACATAGTTACGGTTGGTTACGAGCTAACTTCCAACCGTATATTCTTCTGAAAATTTTTAAATTTTTATTATTTTTCGTACTTTGGATAATTCTGAGCCACAAAAAACTAATGGGAACTAATTTAGAAGTTTACCCGGTCAGTTTCAGGCTCCAGTTCTTCACTTTCTTGGTTGAATTCTTTAATTGCTTGATATTGACCTTCATTTTGGGTTAAAACATCGTCACCATCTAACAAATATTCCATATCAGGATCTCCATCAAGAGGTACGTAGTACTTGTTTTCTCTATCATATAGAGATTCACCCAACTCAAATTTGTAATTGGAATCACTCATTTTGGTTGAGCGAATCAAAATCTAGGGTTTCACAAATATCACAAAAGTTTTTATTTTTCTTCTCCTCAAAAAATTCTGGTTGAACTCTAAAATTAGTTTAGTTACGGTTGTGATTTGGAGTTAAACAAGATTTTTAATAAGGAGGGTTAAAATGTCATTTCCAAATTTTTTTAATAAGGGGCATCTCAAATGATCTTATAATGACCCTTTTTTGTCTTATTATACCCCCTTCCCTCTAATAAACAGCCCCGCCCCTATAATAAGCTTGTTCCAAAGAGGAGGAAGGACAAATTCGTGGAGTAACCAAAAAAAAAAAAAAAGTAACACCGAATTCTAATCTTTTTAAGAAATTGGAAACTTTTGTTACTCTTTGTTTCATTTGACAAAAAAGTAGCCATAAAAAGGTGACTGACCGGAGGGCCCGAAAACATTCTACTGGAGGGATACAGTTTGACTACTCTGATTTTGTACTGAACAATGTATGTTGTATCAATGGTAAGTTGTATAACAAATCTGAACATTTTCAAGGATTCATGTCCTGATTTGTTTGCAATCATGTTGTTGGTCTGGTTCTCCAGTTGAAGCTCCAGCTCCAGCCCCAAAAGCATCTGATGCATCGACTACCACGATTTCTTCATTAGCTCTTCTTGTCAGCCTTGTTGCTGCATCATACTCGCTCTTTTGAGATCAGTTATATACATCACCATCTAGTTGGACATAATTTATTAGTAGCTTAAAGATTCATATGTTCCACGAGGTCGGATGTTTCAGGGGGTGGGTCTAATTGAGAACTATTATTTGGTTAGGTTTAGTTTGTGTTATTACCGTTAAGCTTTAGCGATTTCATTGTGGTTTGTTTATATATTCTGTTTACAGTAGCAGAAAGACGTTGACATCTCCCCCTGTGTACTTGTTTTGGGTATTTATTGAGTTGCCTTATCTTTTCTTCTCTCTTCTGGTAGTGTGATCAAATAAGACTGGGATGTTACTGTTTTCTTAGTCCTTCAGTTTTTATCTAATTTTTTAAGTGCGGCATTGCCATAATATACCAACACACTGCTATTAACTTTGCTTCTCAATGTATTTTGATATGTTGGGGTTCTAGATTGTTTTTCAATATCTCAGTCTCCAATCGACCTAGATGCATTGCTAGTATCAGTCGAGTTTAGTCATTCAGGGCACATTACCCTCATACTTGTTAACAGGCAGATTCGTTCATTTTTAAATTGAGACTTGTTATGAAGGTGAGGCTGCGTTAACTGCATGAATGAAACTAAGGTGCAGCATGAATGAAAACTTTATACGAATGAAACAATGTTAATAGATTTAATGTTTTTTATTTATTGTTTTGTTTCACTTTTACCATCGAGTCTATCAAGTAATTATCTCTTAGCTGTTGGAGGATGCTATTGCTAGCCAGTGGAGGATGCTGAAATGGAAGAAAAAGTGTGAAGAAACCATTTGATTTATCGTCGGCTCTATGAGATGTTGGAGGACACTGAAATGGAAGGATCAAAAGTGATAGTAGTGGGAAGAACCCATTTGAATTTTCATCCCTGCAATGAGACTGGGATGTCCCTGTTCAGTTTATCTAATTTCTAAGAATCCCATTATTGGGGATGTAGGAGGCTGGGTGTTTGGGGATAACCAAAACATGATAAGGGGAGACCTAATCTATGTAAAATATCAAAAATACCCTTACCCATAAATAAATCAAAATCTAACTTTTCTTAATCAATTATCTTCTCCTTCTTCTCCTATTCTTAATCATATATCATGATGATCATAATATCATCGTGATAAAGATGATAATTATAAAAAAAAAAAACTTAAATCTATTCTTCTTCTTACTCTTTTCTTCTTCTCCATCGCATCACGATGTCATAAAAAAAAAAAACTAAGAAAACCCACCATTTATTTTTGCTTTTGATTGCGAAAAAACTTCAATTCGATTAAATTAGAGTTAAAAATAAATAAATTTCTAAAATTGTTTACGGTTGGGAGTTCTTAATTTCCCAACCGTAAATCATACTTTACGTCTTAGAAAATAGGATTCCCCAGCCGTAATTTGGTTTACGGTTTGGACAATTAAAACTCACGGCAATTCTGATAATCACGAAAAAAAAAGGTTGGGTTTCGGTTAGGATTTGTTAACCGTAAATCAGAAATACAGTTGGAAAAATTAAAATTCCCAGTCATAGATGCCGTTTACGGTTAGAATTCCTAACTGTAAGTTGACCCAGCAGATGTGGGATATAGTGGGGACTGATACAATTGATATGGTTAAGAGCTTCTTTAACTCAGGGTATCTTCTGAAACAATTGAATCATAACTTTGTGTCTCTAATTCCTAAAAATGATTGCCCTAAAACTGCTGCAGATTATAGACATATAAGTCTGAGCAATGTGAGTTATAAGATAATATCTAAACTCCTAGCCAGTAGACTTAAGACCGTTATGGACAAATTCATTAGTCCTTATCAAGATGCGTTCTTGTCATCTAGGCAGATAACTGATAATATAGTGATAGCCCATGAGATGGTTGATACCATGAAGAAAAATAGAACACAAGCTGGTTTTATGTCCATTAAGTTAGACATGTCAAAGGCTTTTGACAGAATCGAGTGGCAGTTTTTGCTTGATATTTTGAAACAATTAGGCTTTCATGACCATTGGTGCAGGTTGATTGAACAATGCATAACTACGGTTTCCACATTCATACTCCTCAATGGATCTCCAGGTGAGGTTTATTACGCTACAAGGGGTCTTATACAGGGGGACCCCTTGTCGCCCTATCTTTTTTATAATTTGTATGGATGTATTGTCTAAAATTCTTATAGATGCTGAGAGTAAGAATGAGATTCAGGGAATTAAGGTAACAAAGGATGCCCCATCTGTGAGCCACCTGTTTTTTGCAGATGACTTGTTAGTCTTTACGAAGGCTAGGGTGAAGAGTGATAGGAATCTTAATAACATGTTAAGCCTGTTTAGCAAGTACTCTGGCCAGGTTATTAACTTTGAGAAATCAGGAATAGCTTTTAGCCCCAAAACTGATCCTAGAACTAAGTTGCGGATTGGGAACATTTTGAATATTAAGAAATTAGGACTCCAAGATAAATACCTTGGAGTACCTTTGTTAATCCATAAAAATAAGGTGGAAACTTTCAGCCACTTAAATGATAATTGTGAGAAAAGATTAGCTTCCTGGAAAGGGAAACATCATAACCATCCAGGAAGAACTATTCTAATCTAATCTACTTTGGGTACTCTAGCTTCACATCACCTTGCAGTGTTTCCTATGCCTAAAAGGATAACAGATAGACTAGATGCCACTCAAAGAAGATTTTGGTGGAATAAAAAAGGTAATGGTAAGGGTGGGTATTTTAGGAAATGGGATAATGTCACTAAGCCTATAGCACTTGGAGGTCTAAATATAAATAAAACTGAACACTTGAACAATGCTTTACTTGCTAAGCTTTCCTGGAGACTCTTAACTGAGCCTGATGCTCTTTGGGTGCAGATTCTGACCCACAAATATTTCCCAAATAGTAATCCCTTACATGCTGTGAACCAAGATAATGTGTCTTGGGTTTGGAAGGGAGTTTGTAGAGGATTAGAAATAATCAGAAAACATTATTGTTGGGAGGTTGGGGATGAAAGTAGCATAGAAATTTGGAAAGATAGGTGGGTACCTAATAGAGATGCTCTTCTTGACTCTACTTTTGCTTTTAATAACATGAAAACTAACCAACTTATACTGCAGGGTGAGAAAGTTTGGAATGTTGAGTTGCTGAACAATCTTTTTGATAATGACATTGTGAAGGATATTTTTCCATTAGAATCCCACATAGTGGAAAGGATATTCTAAGATGGAAACCATCATATAATGGTTCTTTCAGGGTTAAATCATCTTATAGATGCATCATGGATGAACTTTATGGTCATGAGGTTGTTAATTTCCCTTGGAAGCATTTTTGGAAAATGGATCTTCCATAAAAAATTAAGCACTTTTTGTGGAAATGTTTACATGATTGTCTAGCTGTTAGGCATAAATTATCTAGATTTGTTACAGAAATTGATGGGTCATGTCCTCTGTATCGAAGTGTTAATGAAACTGTGAATCACTTATTCTCTGAATGTCATATATCTAAGAGTTTACTGACTGCTTTAAACCCAAATTTTGCAGGTATAAATGACGGGGACCAGGATAAGGACTGGATTTCTAGTTGGTTTACTAGCAATAGTGACTTTCTCCCAAGTCGACTGAATTTTATAAGACTAGATAGTTTTTCCCTTTGGCACATATGGAAGCTTAGATGTGCAATTTGTTTTGACAATGCTGTTGTTAATGTCATGAATTTTACTAGACTAGTGACTAAAGAAGTAGCTGAATGGGAAAACAATATGGATAAACAACAAAGTCAAACAGAAAGAAATGGAATTATTAGGACTCATACTTCTTGGAGTCTACCAGAAAATTAACTTTGATCCCTTTTTTCTGAAAGGAAATAATACTATGGGTGTTGGACTAATTTGCTTTTCTCATACAGGAGCATGTGGAGGGGCAGTCTCAAAAGCTGGATTAGCGCAATATGAAGAGCAGGATGAATCTTTAGCAGCTTTGGAGGCGATCAAAATGGAAAAAACTGCTGAAATTCAGAGCCTGCATATTGAAGGAGATTGTCAGAATGTAGTAGATGCAATAAATGGTGGAATTGGGTCTGTCAGATGGACAAATAACAATATTATAAATGATTGTAGGGTACTTTTATCAAATTTCCAGTCATGGAAATGCACTTTTGTGCACAGAGAGTCTAATGAGGTTGCTAACTGTTTAGCAAAGAGAGTTAGAACAACAAGCTTAAGTGAGTCATGGTCATCAGATCTCCCAATATGGTTAAAATCTCTCATTAGAGAGGAATTTAATGTACTTGTTTAATTTATTTTAATAAAATCTCTTTCATATTAAAAAAAAAAAAATGTAAGTTGACAAAAAATCCCAGAAGGAAAATATTTGCATTTTAATTTTATACTCGATCTTGGAATGGGTACTAGTTTATTTATATTCGGTTTTAGAATTAGTAGTACTTTATACTCGATCTCTAAAAGAATATCAGATCATACTCGATTTTAGAATTAAATACCCGATTTCAATATGACTATAACTTTATACTCAATTTCAGAACGAGTATAACTTTAAACTCGATTCCACAAAGAGTATAAGTTCATACTCAGTTTAAGACAGAGTATAAAGTGATACTAATTTGCTGGTAATAAAATAAGTACAAGTATATATTCAATCTAAAAAGAGTTCAACTACATATTGATTTTCCTATAGAGTAGAGATCATTACGGCTGAGAAATGTTAAATTCTTAGCCGAAAATCAGGTACACGGTTGGGAAACTAGGAAATCCTAGCCGTAAATGTATGTTTACGGTTAGGATATTTTATCCGTATGTACCACACCACCTGTAGGTTTTTTGTGTTACGACTTGGTCGGCCAATCAATTTCCTAGTCGTAATCGGAAAGTGGTTAGGAAAACCATACGTATAGTTTTACAGTTGGGAAGTACCTAGCCGCATATTACTCTGATAACCAAAAAAACAATGGAATTATGGTTACGGCTAGGAATCATGTCCGTAACCTAGCAGTAACACAGACTCAAGTGATTTTGAGCAATATAACAGCCACAAGTTCTTTACTTCCCATCCATTAATTGTATTTACGGCTGGGAATTCCTCAGTTTCCAACCGTGGCTATCTATTTACGGCTAGTTCGACACATTTTCCTAGCCGTAACAGGTAAAAAACTAAGATTTTGCTATGATTTTTGGCGGATTTGAATCGATAAAATTTCTATTGGGAGTTGATTATAAGGTTTCCTTGAGTATTGTGACAAAGGGTTTCATCATTTTTCTTCAAAGTTTTTTTAAAAAAATTCACCTAAATAACCATTTTTCCTTCTTCAAAATTGATAAGTGCCTAAAATACATCAATTTTTTTAAGGGATAAAATACATCTATTGAGTGTCAATTACTTATACTTTTATTAGTTATTTCTCTTGTATTTTTGTATATTATGCTTTGTTTGCATTTTGTAGGTATTTTGGAGTCATGCGACAAAAACAGAAAGAAATTGAAGATCAAAGCATTGCTCGGAAGCCTTAGATGCTGATGGCACGAAACATAAACAGAACTCAGGCCAATTGAGTCATGAGCTAGGAGGACTACAAGCAGATGGGCTTGAAGATCGTGTTGTGAACCTACATGGGCTCGGCAGTCAGTCAATCCTGGGGATTGTGTGATAGTATTGCTGGCATGTACGTTTGAGAAAGCAATCAAATTAGGTTTCTTAGGCCTATTCATATGCACATGCCAAAAAAATGGTGTTTGTCATGCCAGGTGGCATGCCAAACCATTTGCGCCACTATGGGGAAACCGCTGGGCGATCGAATCCCTAGCGAGCGATATTGACAATATCGCCAGCGATAAAGTCTTTATCGCTCGAAATTCACTATATCGCTGCCGATATAATCAATATCGCCACCGTTCAAGTTTCTGACGCCTATAAATACCGCATCTCTACTCCCCCTTCTTAATTCTTCTTCAAAACTCTCCTCAATTCTTCTTCTGAAAAACCACTGAGTTTCTTTAAAATTTTGTTCTAATACAATTATGTTCAACAGATATGGAGAGATGAAGAAGAAACAAAAAAGGGAATGTATCTAGTAGTACCTCAGGCACTGGAGAAATTTTTATTGTGGATAAAAATTATGAGTTTAATAATGTTAGACTAGTAGCCGGTGAAGGTGTATTCTCTAATCACCTTTCTGCTAATGAGGGGCGATATAACGCGATAAATCTAAGAGATGGATATACTGAGTTACGTATAATTTTTCAATTACTTCCTCATGTTGTTCAAGAGAGAGTGAGAAGATATCCTTGGCGACATTTATATCAAATACAACCTAGAAGCCACAGGGATCAAGGTGTTCAAGTTATATTAGAACGATGGTGGAAGACTACAAACATGTTCTTTTTACGAATGTCTTTCCGATCATACGGTCAACATGCTGCTATTTGTTCATAAGATTCAACAGTTGAGTAGAACAAGCCATAACCTTATCTCACAGCCATATGAAGCAGTACCTGAGTTCCAAGAAGAACTAGGTCAGACAATGGTAGAGTTAATCCTTAGAAGGATGGTATTATACAACCTTATTTCTGAGAAGGGGGTTTGGTATTATGGTGAAAGACAGCTTCTTCTGTTGCAAGGGAGATCAATGATAGCTGTCAACCCTTATTTGCGTTCTGATGTTTCAGCAGCCGAGTACTTAAAATTGATAAGGTAAGGTCATCGTTGTCAAGAAGCTGATGAATTGATTCAGGAGCCGATTGACAGAAATCAGTACTTATCTTGGTTTAAAACTATTTTCAAGCCAAATATTTCTATGCAACCGCAAAGTTTTGGTTGGATAGATTTCCCATCTTTAGGTAGGTTGCCACTTGACAATGAATTTCTTCCTTCCCAACCTCCACCAGAGACGGGTGACGTATTTGCATATCCTTCTCAAAGTTCATCGTCATACATGCCTTCATTTTCTTGGGAAGTAAATACTATATCCAGCACATCTGGAGAGATTGTTACTTATCCAATTATTTCTAGTGCACTTACTCGGAGTTATCCATACCTCGGGGTCAATGCTACAGATTTGGAGTATCAGAACCGATGTAACGATTATGATGCTCTTATTAAGGAAATGCAGAGAATGCACTTGGAACAGATACAAAGTATAAGGGAAAGCATGATGTTTGACATGAGTCCCAGTATTGGAGCTGGTAGGGGATTGAGTCCCAGTGTTGGAGATGGTAGAGGATTGAGTCCCAGTGTTGGAACTGGTAGAGGAATGAGTCCAAGTGGAAGTCAGCAAAGTAATCTAAGTCAACAAAGTCATCGCAGTCAGCAAAGTGGTGAAATAAGTGAAAGATTGAGACGTCGTCATATGGAGGAGGTACCAAAAATTTCAACCCCAAACATGGTGTTAGAAAGTCAAGAAGTACATGGTGTTGAAGAAAACATTGGCATGGATACAACTCCTACACGTATGTTTAGTCATTTGCAGCCTGACATACTGACTCCAGGTGGTGGTGTGAACATGGAAGTAGTTAGGCAAATGAATCTGTATACCCCAATTGACTCAACCTCATCAGCATTTCAACCATTCCAGCAACACTATCAACCACACCCATTCAAAGATTTGAATAATATTCCCATATCCCGTACTCCCATTGCTTATCAAGGTTATGGTGATTCTGATGAGACTCAACCACCAAGTGAGTATCAAACCAGAACTTTAACTAGTTTGTTGAACAACTCTATGGATCCAGAAAATTCAGGCAATTGGATCTTTGGTCAAGGAGGTCCGGGAGAAAATGAACAAGGAAACAGACGAGGAAAGGAGTAGTTAAAATGTTAAAATGAGTAGTTAATTTTGTTTTTTTCTTTTAAATGAGTAGTTAAAATGTTTTCTTTTAGTTGAAATGTGAAATGTAATTTTGTTTTATTAGATTAATGGAAACTATCTTTTAAATTTTGTACTAGGAGTCCCTCACTCAAATTCGATTTTGTCACACGAATAGTAAATACGGTCACTGCTCTATGCCTTACTAAGAAGTCATACCACAACTATCAGTGAGTATGCGAATTAGACCACTTTTCTCTGAGTGGGTATGTGGAAATACGCTATCATGATCCACTTCGGTTATGCACTATGCATGGTGAAATGAATTTGAAGTTGGGTTGGAATTGTAGCCGTTAGATGAAGATCCGATGAGCGATTATCATCTTAGCGAGCGATATCTTGACTGTCGCTGGCGAACCTAAGACCATCGAGCGATTAAAAGACCATCGACCGACCAAGACTCTATCGCTCGCTGGAAACTCTGTCGTGTATGCCTATATGCCAGAAAGAACATATTGGCATATGAGTTTGGAAGTTTGGCATACCCATAGTGGGTGCATATATGCCAAATATCATGTTTTGGCATGTGCATAGGAAAAGTCCTTACAACCAGTAGAGCAGGTCGAGTCTCCATCAGCTCAAGTCATAATAGAGCATTTTTCTCCTTTCTGCCGGCCATGGGTTTGATCAGTGTTTGTCAGGGATCAAAAGGTTATTCTGAAGCCAACAAGGGAAGAGATGGAAATGGTTAAAGTGGATGGATTTTGGGTCAAATTTGTGAATGAGATATGAGAAATAAAGGGGATCTATAGCCATGAATTAAATGAGTTTTGGTCAAATTTTGGCTAGGTAAATTAGTTAACAAGAGGAGGAAAATAAGATGTGAATTACGGAAGATTTCTGGCTACTAAATGATGAGTTTGCTAGTGTTTTGAGTCAGAAATGGGTTTGAATTCATGGTGGTTTTAAGCTCGATTTCAGATGGAATATGTCGTGTTGTATCTGTTGAGCAAGTGGTGGTTATGGACAAAATTGGAGCTGATTTTGGGTTTTGAGCTAAATTCATTAACAGAGGCTAGGTAGTTCGAATTGGAGGAATTATGGGTCAAATTATTGAGCTTAATTTCAGCTGATTTGGTGGGTTTTTCTACATGGTTTTCAACTGGGTTTGTATGAATAGTGTAATGGCCTGAACTGTGGTGGCTTTGATCAGAGTTTTTGGTGAAGTGTTGCAATATTGGGAAGCGAGAAAAAACCATGTTTGCTGCCAGTAACAATGGTGTTGATTGGAGGAGAATTTGCAGGCGTTCTTTGAGCTCTTTAATGATTAGAATTGGTTATTTTGGACAGAGTTTGAGCTCGGCATAACAGGTAGAAGATGTTGTCTGCCAGTCATTTGAGAGACGAATGTGGAAGACTGAAGGCAGTATTTGAGTTGTTAAATGAATGGGTTTGCATGAATATGTACTGTTGCAGGGAAGGAGTTGATTTGTTCAGCTTTCAAGGAGAAGCTAGTGCATAATCCACATCAGTTTGCAATCTGCACACAAGCTGTTCGGGAAAATGCCAGAAAGATCAGTACTTCACAGCTTCAAGTTCACCAGCGACCAACTTAGGCTGACAGATATAGGGGTCGATATGGTTTAGTCTGCCATATTTTATTAACCATGTGACAATGGGTTTTGACAGTCAGTTGGTGGTTCTGCTGTTGCAAGTTAAGAGGACGGGTCTGTGCTGATGTTTCTCATGGAATTGCAGAGAAGAACAGTGAATGAAAGTGATTGGTAATGAAGTTGAGCATTACAGGTTTGAAACATGAAGAGAATGGCTGATAAAATACAATGGGTCAAGATGATTGCAGTTGCAGGGAACTTGAGTACTGATATTGCAGAGGATGAATTGATTCTGGTGTGAGTTTCTGGCAGGATGATGGAGTTGGCCTTGAACTAGGCTGATGTTGTGAAATGGAAGTGCAGCTGTAAATGGATAAGAACTGAGAAGTAAAAGGAAACTGTGAGGCTGAGATGGGTTTGTGCGATTTGGATTTGGTATTCACCAAGAAATCCGAGAAGAAGAAGAGATGGTGTTGTAGGCCTTTCTATGGTCTTAATGAAGTGGTTTCTTTGTTGCAGTTGAGAATTGAGCATGGGAATGGTTGTGTGTGTGTGTGCAATTTGGTGTTGCAGCTATGAACTATGGTTTGTATTGCAGGAGGATGTATTTACAATGAGAAGAAGGTGATGCAGTTAATGTTGCAGCTGCAATTCAGGTGGTGACCGCAATGGACTGTGTATGAATTACTAGTGAATCTAGAACAGGGCAAACTAGCTGGTCGGTTCCGTAAAACTGACAGGCTTAGTAAGTTAATGGATACTGAGTGGGCTGACTTCTATTGGGCTTGGACTGATTTTCAAAAGGGCGTGGTTGAGATCGGTTGTATACGTTTTGGCGAGACTTGAAAACAAGGTGATTTTGGAGTTATAAAAGGCAACAGAAAACACATATATATATTTTGCCTCTACTTTGTTTTCTAGGTTTTAGAACATGATGCTTCTTTATATGCTTTTTGTTATGAACTCCATAAACACAAGTATTTGATTTATTTTTATTGGTTAAAAATGTAGTCGGATTTTGCAAGCATGCTATTTGATTTATGAATTAGTTTTCTCTCAAAATCATGGTTCACTTTCTACGGTTTATAATAATTGCATGATTGGCGTATTGCAATATGATTGAATGTTTGTTTAGTTATGTCTAGAATTGATTGAACTTACATCCATATCTATAGCTAATTTAGGGTTCATTATCGAGCGATAACCTTGAATACGAGTAGCATGATATGATTGCGGTTTGTAGTGATACACTCTTGTAATCATATGTAGAAATTGACCTTTGTTCGAATTATTTGCGCAATGTATTTCAATTGCATTGATTAGCCGTCGAGTTATTCTCTAGGTAGTATTCATACTTGCATCGTTTTACATGGAAGTGTGATGACTTAGGAAATTTACGGAGTATTCTTGCAATAAGGTATTCTAGGGCTTTTGATGATAGCGAGATTAAATATGAATTCTAATCATACATTCAATACTTGTTTACAATTGAAGATGAAACCTTTATCCAATATCTTCTCATCCTTGATTTGCGTGCTTTATTGTTTTGTTTGCTTTTATTTTACATTTAGTTTATAAAAATCAGAAAACCCCCTTGTTACCTTTAGGAAACCAAAACATATTGACAACCTAGTCCTCTTTGTGGGAATGATCCTTTCTTTCCCTTGCTTCATTATATATTTTGAGTAGTAAGAAAGTGTAATTATTTTTGACTCCTATGACAGCGATCAAAAATCCAAGGAAATCAAGTTTTGATTTGCAAAAGATATATTAATGATTTGATTAGTTTAACCCATACACTAATACTGATTAGTTAGCTTAATTATTTTAGTTAGCACTAATCAATTGAGGGTAGATTAGGCATTAGAAAAAATTAAGATGAGGGGTTTTATGAATTACTATTTCATGAACCTATGAAGCCCCCAAAAACACAGCCATTTAAAGCCCCAATAATAGGATTCATTTCTAAAGCCCAGCACTATAATATTCAAATGATTATACTAGCACACTGCTATTAATAACTTAATAACTTCGGTTCTTAATGATTTATTTTTCTGGTTGTTGGGATTGTTTCTTCGTATCTCAGTCTTTGATCGATGTAGATGCGAGTAAATTTAGGTACCTTGGCGTTCCAATTTTTAATTAGACCTACAATGTACCAAATTGATAATTTGCTTGCAATATTAATAACAATGGGTTAGGTATCATTATGTCAAAAGTTAAGTATATTATGTCATTATGCAAATATTGATGGAAAATAGAATGGACTTTTGATGCCAAAGATTGAGTCTATGGTATCATTATGCAAATATTGATAAAAAAAATAGAATGAATCTTTGAATATTCCGCAATATTGATCTTTCCCTGATCCACTTCTATGTGAAAGTACTGTACGGCTCCGTAAGTTTTCTTATGTTGAGCATCTCCTATTAAATTAATAATTGAGGTTCCTTTGTGGTTAATTTAATTGAGTTTACTGGATACAAATTCATGTTTCATGTGATTTGTTAATGTCCAAAGAAATCCTTCTTTTCTTGCAAAAGTAAGGTCGCTCTTGTTGTTCTTTCAGGAATGACATTTTATGGGGGAGAGTTTTTTATTGAACTTGTTCTTAATTGCCAAATCTTTGTGGGGAGTGCGGCTGTGGAATATTATAGGAGTTTTGTTGTATCTTTATAAATTCCTTGATGAATACACTAAGTTTCGACTATGTGAAATCATCGAAACAAAGTTGATATGTTCTCTTTTAATCATGAAGTATCTCTATGTGAATTTCATTATGATACTGCTAGTTTTCGTACATTCGCCAATTTATATTGACAAAAAGGGGGAGAATTATTGTGTAGTTCACACTACAAATACATATGGTTTACGGATCATTATGTAAGGGGGAATGGTTTTCATTGAGAGATGAAGTATTGACTAAGGGGGAGTGATAAATATCACCATAGTATTATTGTGAAAGTTGAGATACAATTGAACTTTGATGTTGTGTAATAATACTATGACATTGTATAACAATACGAAAACATCTTGTTTTCATATATTGTTATGGCTACGGATCTTCAACAACTATGATGCTGAGTTGAACACGTTTAGAATCACTGGAGTACTTGGAAGTGACGAAGATTTTGAGTAATGTTGAAGAACTAAGGAAATCAAGCATTTGGATGAGAAGCAACAAAGTTTATTTATTTTGTAATCCATATGTATTGATAGTTTTGTCACTTAAATTGACAAAGTGGGAGATTGTTAGAGCACTGCTCGGTCGAACTCGTAAGCGTTGCTATCTCAAGCTTGTTTGTGAAGGGTAGTTGTCAAAAATATAAGTCTTGATTTCTAGTCTACTTATAGCTATGTCTCAGATTAGGATAGAATGTGTAGTTGAGCTTTGGACTTCACGGAGTTCATCGATTGAAGATGAAGAACTACTAAGGGGGTCTTATGGAACTTCATCAACAAAAGGTATGTGGAGACTCGAACTCATCTATCACTCAGAAGTCTATTTTTATTCTCTCTCCTATTAAGACAAAAGTCGTATAGCTATATAAACTTTACTTTATTCACATTTGATATTTCGAGATGAGTTTAACTCGCTTACATATTTCTTGAAATATGTGTTGGTAAGCTTTTGCTTTAATTAAGTTCATCTTTTATTCTTGACGAAAGTCAAAAGATGATCATGTGAAAATCGCATGGTAATATCTTACATGATTTGTGTGAGACAGTCATTTGATGTAGACTCGGAATGTTTCGTATTGATCTATTGATCACTTGAAAATTGCTTTGAAGCCAATAGTTTGTGTGAGATAGCTATCCGTTCTTCTAAGAATGTTTCAATAATTAAAATGGAGTTTAGAATGATTAACCATTGATTGGATATAGCATAGTATGCGTACTTGTATGCTAACTGTTGCAAGTAATTGCAAGTCCGGGAGCCGTAGTATGCATATCCGTACGCGTATTGGTTTAACAGTTGAAGTCCGGGAACATAGTATGCATACCCATATGCGTACTGGCTTAACAGTTCAAGTATGGGAATTAACTGAGTTCGGTTGTGAACGATAGTATGCGTACTCGTTCGCATACTTGACTGAGTTAAGTTCTAAAATCGGTTTATTCGTGAACAAATACATTTATCTAATAAGGAATGCAATCTTTGCAAACCGTGGTTATAATGTTCATGAATTGTTTAGAGTGAATAAAAATCGATTTTGATTCAATCTTGTCTTGTATACTTCTATGCAAATATAAACAATTGAACAACTCTATAACTAGTTTCATTTGAATCATTTGAACTAGTTGTGATTAAGATGAACAAGGTTGATATGAAAGTGTTCATATGGCCAACTTCAGTTAACTATTTTTGAGCCAACTGAATGTTCACGTTTAGGTATGGTTACCCATATCTAAATGAAGGTACATTTTATTTGTGTGTAACAAGCTAAGTTCGATCTAACGGTTGAAAGATATTAGCTTGAATCTAATCATATTTTCATATAACAGTGAATATTGAATGCTTTGTTACCAAGGTAACATTCACTGCAAACCCTGATTTGAAGATTATATAAGGAAGTACTCTAGAAACTGGGAAACCTTGTCCCCACACCTCTTGTGTGATACTAGTTGCGACTAGAGTCGATTCTTTTTTAACCTAGGTTTTTATAAAACCATTATAGGTTAACGACTTAAAGACTTCATTGGGATTCTTAATCCATACTCAACTATTTTCTCTGTAGTTGGGTGTTCTAATCTTACTTTGTTCTATCATATTGAGTACTATCTTTTCTAAGATTTGCTCGAGAATCAATCTCCGATAGGTAAGATAAAAAGTAATCACAAATATCTTTTTCTCATCGTTTGTGATTTCATAATATCTTGTTCTACTTCCATACGGTTAAGATCATTGTGAGGTGATTGATATTACTGGGATGTTCAATATAAATCTGGTTTGTCAATTGGTTCATGTTCACCTTGATTTATCAAAAGAAGGAACAAAACTTGTAGGTATTTTTGTGGGAGACAGATTTATTTATTCAATAGAATTTTCTATGTGAGACAGATTTTTTTATCAAGTCTTCGACTTTCGGTCGTAGAAACTCTTAGTTGTGGGTGAGATAATCTAAGGGGATCAACTGCGTAGAGTCTTGCTGGGATTTAAAGGTGTTAGGAACGCGACTGCACCTTAATCAGTGTGAGATTTGTTAGGGCTCAACTACATTCCAGTCCGAAGTTAACTTGCAGTAGGCTAGAGACTGTAGCGGCTTAATGATAGGTGTCTAAAACACCGTATTATTTATCTATTGTTTATGCTTTCTCTGCTAATTTTCTTGTAAAATATGTATCTTATATTTATTTATTTTGAGTATTTAGGTACTTTGGAGTCATTTGGAACAAAAGGAGAGGAAACATGGCAAAAGCGTTGGAGGCGGAGTGTGTCTTATTATTTTCTTTTATTTCTTCATCTCTGTCTGAAAAGCATGGCGGCTTTAATGATGTTAAGACATTGAAGAGAAGAAGTGGACTTGAGATGCAAGAGGCGGCTGCAGCTGGTGGAAGAGCATTCATTTGGAGCATAAAGGGGCAAAGCTGGCATTTCACGAAGAATACTATCTGGAGCCTGGTCATGGTTAAGGGTCGACCAATTGAACAAGGAGCACTAAAGACTGCTGATGTTAAGGGGTGGCTAGCTATTATAGGGTACCCATTGGAGTGTCCCTTAGCTTATGTATTGGAGTGTCAATAACCACCCAATCATTTCTTACCCTAAAATCAAGAGGTTTCTCTCATTCCTACACAACACCAAAAAGAGAGGAAAAAATGGAGGTTCTGTGGCTGCTGCCAATGTGAGAATCAGAGATGAAATTGGTGGAATCTGATGTATCTGATGATGAACTGAGTAGGTTGAATCAATGGGTTTTTGGCTGGTGATTTGAGAACTGAGGAGAAATAGAAGTTGGGTTCCTGTAACTAGAGATGGGATTAGGTGTGGCAGCTGTTGCAGAAATTAAAGGGGAGATTCGGAGGATGAATCGTTATTGTGTACTGCGGATCCAGTGAAGCTATGATTGTTGTTTTGATTTTATGAGGGGAAATTTGGGTTCACTACAGTTGACACAAAGATGGACAACTGATGGAGATCAAGAAGCTAATACTGCTGTTGATATTGGGGTCTGAGTGAAGTATGTATGTAGAAGAACAATGGGTTTTGTTTGAATTTGCAGAAAAGGAGATTGAAAGAGCTCAAGAATCAACAATGATCTCAAATTTGTATCAAAAGCATAACGCACACCAGGTGATCGAGAAAAGGTTTGAGTGATTTGGTTTTGCATCAAGGTTCTTCTGTTGTCAGTCGTGGGTTCTAGTGGCTCATAAGTTCAGCTGAGAAATGTTCGAGGTTGAGATAACGAGGACATGCAACAAGAGTTGGAGGCAGTACTTGGGTTAGAATCAGCTTTTGGTCAAATTCTAGCTGAATTGAAGCCATGAAATTCAGTGAAGCAAGGTCAGTTGTTAGCTGTGTCTCAGTGTAAGTGCACAAGGGTTATCTGGCAAGGGTTGTACTAGTTTCAAAGCGAGGAATCATGGGAGATTTCAGATCTAAAATGATGTAGTTTTGCAGCCAGGCTGGATACGTAGAGCGATAGTTGCTGGTAGAGAAGACAAGGAAGGACCTGTTAAGGAAGCTATTATATCTGTAACTGCAATAGAAGGATGTGTCAGAGCTGGTGCTGCTGGGTATGTTGCTAGGTTTCGGATCCAGGTGCTATGAATGTGTCTGGTTTGAGGTTGAGAAGCTGTAACTGGAAGTGGTGGATGTAACTCAAGTTGCAGATGTTTATGTGCTGTTTCAAGGAGCTGAGAACTGGTGTTCAAGAAAATGAATATGTGTTGTGTGGTTTGCATCTAGAACTGGAATTGAATGGTTGAATCTCTAAATGGGTTTGAGGTATTACAGGGATAGTGGCTTGGATGAGCAATAAGGCAAAGAAGTGTTTGGTGCAGAGTGGTGCAGTTGCTGTGAAGTTAGTGGTCTGGTATTGAAGCAATGAAATGCAATTGATTGCACTGCTTGAAGGATAGCTATAGACAGAGTGTGATGCACTGGGTGGTAAGGCTATAGATGTATGATTCTGAAATTGAAGTATATGGAGTGCAGTTGCAGGAGGAGGAGTTAGAGATTGGTAGTAGCATGAAGTTGTGCCTGTAGGTGGTACTCTATGTAAGTAGTTGTAGGTGGGGTACAGATCAAAATGCAGCTGCAAGTCAGTGACAGGTGATATGGGTTTGTTCTGGTGTTCTTACCAGAGTATAGTGGTGATGCCTTTGATCAGTATGAAGAAATAGCAGTTGTGTTGCTGACATTCTTGAATTGAAGTTGCAGCTGGAATTTCTAAGCAAGGGTAATGGAGATGTATTGGCTCTGGTGATGCTAACAACAAGAAGCAGCTGTCATAGAATGTATGCTAGGACAGGTGAAGGTACAGTTGCAGTTTGTGTACAGGCAAGGTTGAGCTGGTGTTAGTTGCAGCTGTAATTGGCAATGGAATAGAATAATGGAGCATTGAACTGAAGCAGTTGTACTGCAGAGAAGGTTACAGACTCCAGCCATCATGGCTGGAGTTGAATTGATGAAGTACAGCCAACATGGCTAGCTTAGAAGCAATGATGCAAGATTGTGGTGCAACAGAATGTGTGGCCGTACAAGATGGTTTGAGCCTATGCAATTCAGCCCAGTCAGCTAGTTAGACTCTGACTCGTTTCTGACTCATGACATCATTGAGTAGACTCGGGTGACTAGACATGACTCGGGTTGACTCAGTTGACTCGACCGAGTTGACTCGTTGATCGGTGCCCGGGTGGAATTTGCCGGTTACCTGAGATGCTTTTCCGGTGCCGGATTCCGGCCATATTCCGGCAAAAAAACAGTTTTCCGGCGAACAATTTTTGGGTCATATTTTCACATGGGTTTTTCACACACATGAGTTTAGTGGACTTCTTAGTATTGGACCGTGGGCTTTGAAGACCTAATTTTGGAAAGTTGAAAGCTATAAAAAGAAAAAGTTTCTATTCTTTTGGGGACTTATCATATTGGACGGATTATTCTACTGGAGTTTGGAGGAGAGCGATTCTATTAGGGTTTGCTTTCGTTTATTTTTCATGTTCTTCATTTTATTTTTGATAATAATTATGTTGAATCCAACAACTATGAGTAGCTAAACTTCATATTATTGGTTATGGGATAAAGTGGATTTCACAAATGATATTTGATTCAATGATGTAGTTTTGTCTCAATACTTTATTATTTATGATTCATTGTTCATATTGTTTATGATTTGATTGTTTATTTGGTTGAGTCCGGAATCAATCCGATTTGCTTTCATATCTAGAGCTATATTAGGGTTTTCAATACGAAAACGTTGTTTGTCCCTGATTCTAAGTAGCATAAATGTGGGTAGTGCTTGTAGGGATATATCCTACTAGTCACATATGAATCATAACTTGGGTTAAATCGAATTAGTGCTTTTACACATTTTGGTTGCCTTGATTAGTCTTATTCCATAGAACTCATTGCTTTTAGGGAGTTAAATCTAATTGTGCTTTTACACTTTAGGTTGCTTTCTAGGAAGAATTCACATATGCATCTTTTAATGTGGTTGTGATGAAATCGGGAATTAGCGGATACTCTTACGATCAAGGTATCCTAGGACTTTTAGTAAATGAGAGATTAAAATTTCAATTCTAGTCATTGTTGATAATTCGAGTTTGTGAATGAAACTATCCCGTGACCAATACTTTCTCCTTATTGATTACTTTTATTATTACTTTTCTTTCAATTCATTTTTATTGCTTTGATAAATCAAAATCCCCCCTTGGTTACTAAGAAACTGAAATTTTTTATAACAACAAAAGCCTCTCTGTGGATACGAACTCTTTCTTATCGCATACTATTTTTATTTTAGGAAGTAAGAAAGTGAAATTATATTTGTGTCGGCTGATAACCGACAAAATTTTGGCGTCGTTGCCAGGGAGGCATACGGCTTGTTACTTAGTTTTAGTTTCTTGTTTGTTTTTGTTTTTGTTTTTGTTTCTTGTCTCTTATTTCTGATTTGCTGTTATGAGAATTTTTCTTTTTCAGGTACTTGATAATTGGCATCTACACGTCAAGAGTACCTAATCAAGTATTTGTTCCCTATGTATGGTGGACAAGAACATGCACACAATAATTTGTTTGGTTTTCAATCTAAATCTCATGAAAACTACTAACCATATGGGGGGTATAACCAAAACCATTCTTTTGGTTATGGTCAATATTCCGCGTATACTTTTGGTTATTCTCGTACATACCAACCTTTTTATGGTAGGTGTGTAAGTGAACAATCACTAGGAGGGGAGGATAGTCATGCTTCTAATCATATTTCTCCTAGTGTTGCAGATATTTGTGATAAGATAAAGGAGATGACACAACAAGTTGAACAAGATACACACAATATGGAGAAACTCCTTGATCCGTCATCCTCTAGTCATGAGCGGACAGTTGAGAGTTTCACACCAATTAAGGCTTGTGATGGTGTATCTAAACCTATTCGTGATCTCCTTGGTGCAAGGCAACCTAGTTTGAGAGAACTTGAAAGAAGTTTCTATCAATTGATCGATGACGGCCTAGCATCCGATGAAGAAGTTATTAAAGCTAAAAGAGATTTAAGAAAGGAGCATGATAGACGTTATTCTATGGGTTACGATGATGATTTTGAACCTTTTGAAAATCCTTGTAACAAAAATGAAGTTATTCCAACTCCGGATCATAATAACGATCGTTCTCCTATTCAAAAGGTAGAGTCTTGGAGTAAAAAAAAACATGGTTTTAGATAGTGTAACGTACGAGGGTGTGGAAGTATTGATTGAGAATGAAACCGAATTGAGTAATATCGTGGAAGACCCAATTGAACCTATAAAAGATTATAATGATAATGTTGATGTCGAGGCTTTAATTGAGGCAAAGACGAATGAAGATTTGTTGCAAGGTTTGATAGAGGACCACGATATACAAGAGGTAAGTTCACTTGAGTTTTATAAGGACGAAGAGGATTCCGCAATACAAGAGTTTCCACAAGGTTTGACTAATCCTTTGCTTATTGATTCTTCTCCTTTACCTTTTGTTGGATTAAATGTATGTGCTTCAGAAATATTGTTGAATGACTTTGTTTCTCGATATCCTCCATTGGAGACATTTGTTTCTCATAGTATGCAGATTTGCAGACAAGAAGTTGTAGAAGTTCCCGATACCTATGTTCTTTATCCACTTCCAAGTGTGGACAGGAATAAGTGTGGGGGAGACTTTTACGGATATATTGCTTCACTTATGTTTTATTGTACTAATGCTTGTGTGAAGCTACTGTTTACAAAATAGGTTACATGGAAGGATCCCCAACTTTTCAGATTGTTGGTATATGGGAAGTGATCAAACAAGGAGAACGTTGGGCTGACGACTTTAAACCAAGCGCTAAGTGGGAGGAAACCCACCGGTTTTGTATCTTTACCTTTGTCTTTTTATTCTTTATGCATTTTATCTTTATTTTATTTGTTTTTTCATATCATTTGCGGAATTTCCCACCTTGAACTTTCTTTGGACGATTCAATTTTACATTGAGGACAATGTAAAGTTTAAGTGTGGGGGAGCATTTATATGTTTGTATAGTTTGTTTTAGTTTGTTTTATGCCTTTAGTAAAAAAAAAAAAAAAATCAGAAAAATAGAAAAACCAAGAAAAAAATTGTGCTTTTTGAACTCCGAAATATAGAAACTTGTGCCTTTAGGATGACACCATTAGTGGATGGAACTATTTTGATTGCATGAGTTGAGGAACCAACTAACTAAAAGGAACGAACATAGATCAGAAATCACAAATAACATGATAGTTGTTACCATATCTCGGAATATCACCATATCATGTTCTACTTTTATTTTTCCATATTTATCTATTGTTCTTTAAGTGCTTTGGTGGGTCACTAAAAATCGAGTTGTTATTACTGCTAGGATGAAATAGAGTGATTGAGTTGCTAAAAAAAAAAAGAGACCGACCAATTAGACCTAACGGAATAAAATGACACTTGGGAATAGCAGTATGTGTGAAACGTAGTCCCTGTCTCCGTCGCCTAAACAAGCGTGGAATGTAGGATCCAAGGCAACTATCACGTACTTGCTGACAAGAAGCATGCGCTTGAATCCAAAAGATTTAATCATGCTGTCTAAAAAAAAAAAAAAAGTGAAAAAAAACAAGAAAAAAATAAAACAAAGTATTATATTGGTTGAATAAAGTCACTCCTGGTTCCCTTGTATATGCCAGTGAGTTGATGTAGAATTCAAACCAGTAGCTCAATCCAATAGGATGCATAGGTTCATCTTGGCAGTGACCTTCAGATAGATATGGGAAACATCGATCACTTGTGAACATTCGCCAACATATACATCTATATCCATCTTCTTAATCTTTTCATTGTGATTGTGGTTTGTTAGTTTCCGAGTATTGTGGCTTGTTCGACTATATAATTAAAGCTTTATTTACTAATATATGAATTGAATTTGTGCAAGGTACCTCCTCATGTAGTCATTTTGGATTCGTTCATTGATTTGTCACAAATAGACGGAGTTGGAAATATAGGTTTTGTAGGCAGACCTCTTGTAAACCTTCACGAGACTAAAACTCGTACACTAGGGACACCTAGGGGTTTAAAGGCTTGTTATTTATGCTAAAAGTGACCGTAGCCTCGACGAGACGGAGTTTTATGTATGATTTTTAATTATTTTGTTTGATTTGCTCGAGGACTAGCAAAGTCTAAGTGTGGGGGAATCTGATAGGTGTCTAAAACACCGTATTATTTATCTATTGTTTATGCTTTCTCTGCTATTTTTCTTGTAAAATATGTATCTTATGTTTTGTTTTTGAGTATTTAGGTACTTTGGAGTCATTTGGAACAAAAGGATAGGAAACATGGAAAAAGCGTTGGAGGCGGAGTGTGTCTCATTATTTGCTTTTATTTCTTCATCTCTGTCTGAAAAGCATGGCGTCTTTAATGATGTTAAGACATTGAAGAGAAGAAGTGGACTTGAGATGCAAGAGGCGGCTGCAGCTGGTGGAAGAGCATTCATTTGGAGCAAAAGGGGCAAAGCTGGCATTTCATGAAGAATACTATCTGGAGCCTGGTTATGGTTAAGGGTCGACCAATTGAATAAGGAGCACTAAAGACTGCTGATGTTAAGGGGTGGCTAGTTGTTATAGGGTACCCATTGGAGTGTCCCTTAGCCTATGTATTGGAGTGTCAATAACCACCCAATCATTTCTTACCCTAAAATCAAGAGGTTTCTCTCGTTCCTACACAACACCAGAAAGAGAGGCAAAAATGGAGGTTCTGTGGCTGCTGACAATATGAGAATCAGAGATGAAATTGGTGGAATCTGATGATGAATTGAGTAGGTTGAATCAATGGGTTTTTGGCTGGTGATTTGAGAACTGAGGAGAAATAGAAGTTGGGTTCCTGTAACTAGAGATGGGATTAGGTGTGGCATCTGTTGCAGAAATTAAAGGGGAGATTCGGAGGATGAATCGTTATTGTGTACTGCGGATCCAGTGAAGCTATGATTGTTGTTTTGATTTTATGAGGGGAAATTTGGGTTCACTATAGTTGACACAAAGATGGACAACTGATGGAGATCGAGAAGCTGATACTGTTGTTGATATTGGGCTCTGAGTGAAGTATGTATGTAGAAGAACAATGGGTTTTGTTTGAATTTGCAGAGAAGGAGATGAAAGAGCTCAAGAATCAACAATGAGCTCAAATTTGTATCAAAAGCATAACGCACACCAGGTGATCGATAAAAGGTTTGAGTGATTGGGTTTTGCATCAAGGTTCTTCTGTTGTCAGTCGTGGGTTGTAGTGGCTCATAAGTTCAGCTGAGAAATGTTCGAGTTTGAGATAACGAGGATAGGAAGCATGAGTTGGAGGCAGTACTTGGGTTAGAATCAACTTTTGGTCAAATTCTAGTTGAATTGAAGCCATGAAATTCAATGAAGCAAGGTCAGTTGTTAGCTGTGGCTCAGTGGAAGTGCACAAGGGTTATCTGGAAAGGGTTGTACTAGTTTCAAAGCGAGGAATCATGGGAGATTGCAGAGCTAAAATGATGTTGTTTTGCAGCCAGGCTGGATACGTAGAGCGATAGTTGCTGGCAGAGAAGACAAGGAAGGACCTGTGAAGGAAGCTGTTATATATCTGTAACTACAATGGAAGGATGTGTCAGAGCTGGTGCTGCTGGGTATGTTTCTAGATTTCGGATCCAGGTGCTATGAATGTGTCTGGTTTGAGGTTGAGAAGCTGTAACTGGAAGTGGTGGATGTAACTCAAGTTGCAGATGTTTATGTGCTGTTTCAAGGAGCTGAGAACTGGTGTTCAAGAAAATGAATATGTGTTGTGTGGTTTGCATCTATAACTGGAATTGAATGGTTGAATCTATAAATGGGTTTGAGGTATTGCAGGGATAGTGGCTTGGATGAGAAATAAGGCAAAGAAGTGTTTGGTGCAGAGTGGTGCAGTTGCTGTGAAGTTGGTGGTCTGGTATTCAAGCAATGAAATGAAATTGATTGCACTGCTTGCAGGATAGCTATGGACAGAGTGTGATGCACTGGGTGGTAAGGCTATAGATGTATGATTCTGATATTGAAGTATATGGAGTGCAGTTGCAGGAGGAGGAGTTAGAGATTGGTAGTAGCATGAAGTTGTGCCTGTAGGTGGTACTCTATGTAAGTAGTTTTAGGTGGGGTACAGATCAAAATGCAGCTGCAAGTCAGTGACAGGTGATATGGGTTTGTTCTGGTGTTCTTGCCAGAGTATAGTGGTGATGCCTTTGATCAGTATGAAGAAATAGCAGTTGTGTTGCTGACATTCTTGAATTGAAGTTGCAGCTGGAATTTCTAAGCAAGGGTAATGGAGATGTATTGGCTCTGGTGATGCTAACAACAAGAAGCAGCTGTCATAGAATGTATGCTAGGACAGGTGAAGGTACAGTTGCAGTTTGTGTACAGGCAAGGTTGAGCTGGTGTTAGTTGCAGCTGTAATTGGCAATGGAATAGAATAATGGAGCATTGAACTGAAGCAGTTGTACTGCAGAGAAGGTTACAGACTCCAGCCATCATGGCTGGAGTTGAATTGATGAAGTACAGCCAACATGGCTAGCTTAGAAGCAATGATGCAAGATTGTGGTGCAACAGAATGTGTGGCCGTACAAGATGGTTTGAGCCTATGCAATTCAGCCCAGTCAGCTAGTTAGACTCTGACTCGTTTCTGACTCATGACATCATTGAGTAGACTCGGGTGACTAGACATGACTCGGGTTGACTCAGTTGACTCGACCGAGTTGACTCGTTGATCGGTGCCCGGGTGGAATTTGCCGGTTACCTGAGATGCTTTTCCGGTGCCGGATTCCTGCCATATTCCGGCAAAAAACAGTTTTCCGGCGAACAATTTTTGGGTCATGTTTTCACATGGGTTTTTCACACACATGAGTTTAGTGGACTTCTTAGTATTGGACCGTGGGATTTGAAGACCTAATTTTGGAAAGTTGAAAGCTATAAAAAGAAAAAGTTTCTATTCTTTTGGGGACTTATCATATTGGACGGATTATTCTACTGGAGTTTGGAGGAGAGCGATTCTACTAGGGTTTGCTTTCGTTTATTTTTCATGTTCTTCATTTTATTTTTGATAATAATTATGTTGAATCCAACAACTATGAGTAGCTAAACTTCATATTATTGGTTATGGGATAAAGTGGATTTCACAAATGATATTTGATTCAATGATGTAGTTTTGTCTCAATACTTTATTATTTATGATTCATTGTTCATATTGTTTATGATTTGATTGTTTATTTGGTTGAGTCCGGAATCAATCCGATTTGCTTTCATATCTAGAGCTATATTAGGGTTTTCAATACGAAAACGTTGTTTGTCCCTGATTCTAAGTAGCATAAATGTGGGTAGTGCTTGTAGGATATATCCTACTAGTCACATATGAATCATAACTTGGGTTAAATCGAATTAGTGCTTTTACACATTTTGGTTGCCTTGATTAGTCTTATTCCATAGAACTCATTGCTTTTAGGGAGTTAAATCTAATTGTGCTTTTACACTTTAGGTTGCTTTCTAGGAAGAATTCACATATGCATCTTTTAATGTGGTTGTGATGAAATCAGGGAATTAGCGGGATACTCTTGCGATCAAGGTATCCTAGGACTTTTAGTAAATGAGAGATTAAAATTTCAATTCTAGTCATTGTTGATAATTCGAGTTTGTGAATGAAACTATCCCGTGACCAATACTTTCTCCTTATTGATTACTTTTATTATTACTTTTCTTTCAATTCATTTTTATTGCTTTGATAAATCAAAATCCCCCCTTGGTTACTAAGAAACTGAAATTTTTTATAACAACAAAAGCCTCTCTGTGGATACGAACTCTTTCTTATCGCATACTATTTTTATTTTAGGAAGTAAGAAAGTGAAATTATATTTGTGTCGGCTGACAACCGACCACTTAATACAGTGTGGTGTTCAAATATGGACTAGGTCCCGGGGTTTTTCTGCATTTGCCGTTTCCTCGTTAACAAAATTTATGGTATTTGTGTTATTTCTTTTCTGCATTATATTTTCTATATAATTGAAATATCACAGGTTGTGCATAGTTCAATCATTTAGATAATCCAACCTTTGGTTGTTGATATAAATTGATTGACACTTGAATATTGGTTTTTGGTACCGTTCAAGTTGTTTCTCATAATAATCAGGCTCGCGGATTTCTATCTGTTTGATTTGATGACTACATTGAGAAACATAAATATAACTCTTGGTTGTATTTTCCTTGATTAAGTCTGGCTGTCTAGTTGATTCTCTTGGAAGTATATTGGAGTTAATCCATACAGATTGTCGAAACGAAATATTGGGTGTGGTTGTTAGATCCCCGCTTTTTCAAAATGTACTCCAATTACAGTCAAAATTATCCAGATTAGCTATACTAGATATCTATAATGACTTTCCAATGGGTAATGAGATCCCTAAACGGAGTAATTCTAAACCACTTCGCCTCCTTACACATCGTGAAAACAAAAAATTTCACCTTATTGATGATAACCGTCTCTGCCATGGGTATTTTATTATCCATTGCACGTCTGTTACGCTCTCCCCAAATGATCCAGCAGATTACAAAAAAGAGAATGGGCCATATTTTCCTACCCTCGAGTTTTTTAAAAGGCAGATTTATTAGTTCTAAAGTTGGGACCTGTTATGTAGTCTTGTTAATTGCATGACTGAAATCAAGATACTGCATGAATGAAACCTATGTATATTTGAACCAGATCCTAGGAGTGTTAACACCTTTTCATTTTTACCTTTCCATTTAGTCCATCTATCTATCGTGTTAATTCATTAAGAATATAGGTTTTCCTATACATGTCTAAACGGCCAGTTGTAAAATATTAATCGGGTGCGGATATCTTAATGAAAATTTCTTGTGCTCAGGCAATGGGTTTCAAGGCACATTAACCATACTTGTGCTCATTTATGGGCTAACTGCTTGTTTACTCATAGGGAAAATTAGGCTAAGGCCCCACCCATGGATAACCCATAATATGAGGCCCCTAGTTAAAAGAGTTTTAAAACCAGGCCCCGAATTAAAAATAAATTTTAATACTGGTCGAAATGACAAGAATAACCTTTCATATTTATATGACCAGACTAACCTTTTTCCTCCCAACCACCACATTCGACAGTTTTAGAGAGAGAAAGAGAGAGAGAGAGAGAGAGAGTTGCAGAGAGAAGAAAAAAATTCCGATCCAAAAACCCTAGAAAGAAGAAGAAGACGAAGAAAGAAGAAGAAGACGAAGAAAGAGAGGCTTGAATCTATCTTCGATCTTCTCCGTTTCCATCTGATTTAGTTTCTGAAACAGTTTCAGATTCAAAACCCAAAAAAATCACTGAAACAGTTTCATTTTCAGATTCAAAACCTAAATCAACGTTATTACTGATTCATGTTGATGAAATACTCCGACGATGAATCACTAGGTATGTTTTGATTTTAATCTATTAGTTTTGATTCATGTTGTTACTAATTCGTGTGTCAAAATTTTCTGAACTAGGCATAACTCATTCTTACTGATAATTTTACAGATCGGAAAAGAAGAACAATCGATATTTAAAACCCTAGAAAGAAGAAGAAGACGAAGAACGAAGAAGAAACAGAAGAAAGAGAGGTTTGAATCTACTTTGTTTTTATCTTCGATCTTCTCCTTT
>JAJJWX010003069.1:0-48984 GCA_023529315.1 Papaver bracteatum | reverse complement strand
TTATACAAAATTATGTTTCTGTAAACTACAACTTGTTTTAGAGAAGAACTGAACTGTAAACTATGTTCTTAAAGAAATGTAAATATGAACTTAGTTTTTTTCTGAAAACAAACAAAAGAGAAGAAAAAGAGTTCTGAGGTATGGTTTCAAATGAATAATTCATTTGGTATTTATAGCAAAAATTATTTGAACGTTCGACTTAGAATCCAATGTGCGACATACTGTCCGTGATTCACGCGTTTGCTTTTGTCGGACGAGTAAAAGCATCCAAAACCGAGAAGGTAAAGAATAAAATTCTTTACATGTGTGGGAGAAACGTGTGGAAAATTTTAGTAAAAAGAAAAGGTCGGATACGCCCACGCCCACGCCCACGCCCTCGCCTGAGCGAGCGTGCGTGCTTCTGTGCGAAGCACCGCACGAACGGGAAAGGCAATAAGAAATGCAATAAGGGATAGGCAACCTTGCCATAGTCTAGGGCTTTCCCCATACACAAATGTCTAAAGACCCAAAGGGCCATGCCCTTAAGGCTAAACCAAAGGTATTTAAGTCTAAAACTCTAAGTGTTTTAGTCTAGGTGGGACTAATGTTTTATTCATTCACATTAAAAAAACATCTAGGGAGAAAAAGGTCTTGGGATCAAAACATGGTCCATGCATTTTTTGATTAAAACAAAACATTGTTTTTTTCTAACAGTATTTTGACTTGGATTTGTGGTTTCCGGGATCTCGTAGTCTAGTCTGGTTCTATTCATAGTCAATTCGGTGGTTCGGTTCCTGATTTAAACTTGTGTGAATCATAGACACTACATTACCTACCTGACAAAATATCAAGGATATGTATCAACCGGAATGATTTTCGATGCCTGGTAGCATCGGCTGATAGTAGTAACATATTGTTTACTCCTAAGCGGTAGCTTACTAAGAGAACAATCTTCCAGCTCAGTTTTAGTAATCCTTTATTCACAGACTCAATTCTCCAGATGGCATTAGGCCTCGGACTTTTAAAGTAATTTTTTGCATGCATAAACCTTGTTATCATTTCATCTTCTCTAAATATTTCAATTTCCAACATTTTATTCACGCTATGAACAAAACCAGAAAAGTCTTCACCAGTTTCACGCTATGAGGATACCCAACTTGTACAGCTAAGAAAGTGTATAGTGGAGGTTGTTCAAGAACTGGTAATGGATCCAAACAGACCCCAAATATCAGGAGAGCACTTCTGCAGGACATTGGGAACCTATGTTGCTTCTTTGGTCAGAGACAGAGTAATGACTTTTTGCTACCCATTCTCCCATCTTTTCTAAATGGCAGAGATGAGCAGCTTCAGGAAGTCTTCCATGGGAAAATTTTGTCTGTATCTCTTTTTGTGGGTCAAAGAAGTGTGGATGGGTACCTATTACCTTATATTGAACAGGCTTTAAGTGATGCAACAGAGGCTATGATTGTTAATGAATTGGAGTGGTTGGTCATACTGTACGGAAGCCGTTTTTTGGGTAAAAGGATGCTCCTTGAAATGATAGAACGTGCTTTCCCATTTCTATGTTATCCAAGCCAGTGGGTAAGAAGGTTAGATGTAACTTTAATTGCGGCTAGCAATGATTGGTTTGGTGCAGTATACTCTTATGGTTATCTAGCACCAGTCACACGTTCTCGCCTTCGCCGGAAACTAGCGTCTTTAGCTTCCGAAAAGTCACTCATATTATGTCCCAAGCCACCAGCGTGAAGGCAGTTATTTTAGCAAGTCCTGGAAAATGTTGGAATCTTACAACAATTAACAGAACGTTAGATGTATAAAAAATAATATGTAAGAACTAATCCAAGACAACTCTACCGAAATAACTTGACGAAGGCAGAATCACAGGTTCAACAAGTTGTCCTTAACACATTATTTCGCGGGTATACTCGAGTTGAGTAATGATAAACCCCTCACAGCGAAGATGTGTCCAGGATAAGACTGCCTGATATAACTTATATTAGCACAACACAAGTTACCCTTTCTTCGAACTCAGCAACGGGGATGGAAGTAAAAACCGTATGGAGAAAACCCTAGAACAAAATAAGAATTTTCGGTGTGTTGAAATCAGAATTTCGAGTTGTATTTATAGGAGAAGATCCTTGCAAATCAAGTTAGGTTTTGGTTTTCTTTAAAAACTAGTAAAACACCAAAAAGGAATTTACCCATAAATAAAACTCTAAAAATATTTTAGGAATTAATTTCCTAAACAAAAACTCGCCCAAAAAATAAAACCGAGTAGAAGAGGAACTTGGTGCATGGCATACGCGCATATCGCATGGGTTAAAATATGTATTTTTGCCCACCCGTTCCACCCACAATGTTGTTTTACAACATATCCATAAGCATATGGTTATATAGTGGAGCTCCTTCTCTATTATACCCAATGTGGGACTAAAGAGAGATTCATTCACTCATAAAATGAGCAAGTATCCTTGGACCCATAGGTCACTAGATCAAACCACACCAAGACCAAAACATTTTATTATAAACTCATTTTTCTCCAACAATCCCCCACATGAATGATATCTCGGAAAAACGAAAAAATCAGAGTAAGGAAAATACCATTTAGGCAAAGGTGTCCATGAGGTCTTGAACCCTTGCTTAGTTAGAAGTTACCGGAACTACTTGCTAGACAGTGTCCTTGAGGTCTTGAACTTCTAGCATTTGGTGCAATTCGCGACAACCACCACGCATGATATCTTCCTAGCGTTGCTAAGTTCGTGCCGTTTTGTCCAATTTGGCCCTGGACATATCCTGTTTCTCATAATTCTCTAGAGAATTGGCTCAATTCTCATAGGAAGCAGCCCCACTTCCACATTCAGATAGGTGAGTTTCATCAAGAGTGTTTACTGCTACACCCCATTTCAATCTCAAATTGAAACTATGGAACTCATTAAGACTTATTTAAAAATCATCCTCCACATGCAGTCACACTATCATATCAGCACCATAGGGAAGGGACAGAGAATGAAATTCTCTGATAGTGTTTACCTTTACCTACCATAAATTAGTTGTCTCATTCGAAACCTTGATCATGGAATCTCCAGTCAGCAAGGTTGAGTATCCTTCATGGCAAGTTTAATTATTGAGCCTAAGCCCCATCCCCCTCGATGCTTTACTAACTATCTCCTTGGACAAACCTTTCGTCAAAGGGTCTGCGATATTCTCCTTGGACCTTGTCCAATCTATGGAAATAACGCCTGTTGAGATTAGTAGTTTCAAAGAATCATGTCTTCTACGCATATGTATAGACTTTACATTGTAGAAGCTATTCTTAGCTCTACCTATTGCAGATTTGCTGTCACAATGTATAGATATAGCTGGCACAGGCCTATGCCAGAGAGGAATATCTTCTAAAAATTTTCTTAGACATTTGGCCTCCTCTCCTGCTTTATCTAACGCAATAAACTCGGATTCCATAGTGGAACGATCTATACATGTCTGTTTGGAACTCTTCCAAGATACAGACGCACCTGCTAGAGTGAATACATATCCACTCGTAGACTTAGACTCCTCTGAGCCTGTTATCCAGTTTGCATCGCAAAATCCCTCAAGGACAGCCGGATACCCTTCATAATTCAAACAAAAGGTCATTGTGAACTTTAAGTACCTCAGCACTCTAATAAGTGCATCCCAATGTATCTGCCCTGGATTACAAGTATACCTGCTTAAACTACTCACAGCATAAGCAATGTCTGGTCTCGTACAATTCATCAAATACATCAGACTTCCTATGACTCTCGAGTATTCAAGTTGGTTAACTCCTACACCTTTATTCTTCATGAGATTACACTTAGAATCATACGGAGTACACGCAGGTTTACAGTTAAACTGATTAAATTTCTTAAGTATGGATTCAACATAATGAGACTGACTCAGACTATATCCATTAGAAGTTTTTCTAATCTTCATCCCTAATATGACATAAGCAGGGCCTAAGTCTTTCATGTCAAAGTTCTCATTCAGCAGTTTCTTAGTAGAATTAATAACATCCATGTTTGTACCTAGTATAAGCATATCATCAACATACAAGCATACAATCACACAGGCATCCTTGAAAAGTTTAGTATAAACACACTTATCAGATTCATTAAGCTCCAAACTGATTTCTCAATGTTCAGATAAGAGAAAGTTACAAGTAATTAACTAACTGAATGCACCCTAAAACTATTTTTTTTCAACTAAAACCAATCACGTACTTTGTCCAAATCTTATTTATAACAAGAAACATTGTGTTTTTGAGCAACTGAATGAGAAGCTAACACTACCTTAATCTACTTACATACTCTATCCCAATCCTTTTGCTAACAAGAAAACATTGTGGTTTGAGAAGCTAATTTGTAAATTATTCAAACTTAATTAGAAACAACTAAAAATATCTTTAAATCAATGATTACCTATATATCAGATCTTCAACATTTTTGCATATTTTCATTTCAGAATTGCAGCATGTCAAATTAACCAAAACATGAATGTCCATATTTTTGGGTAAGCCCCAATATCTGATGCTGCAAACAGAACAACTCCGGTTTACTAGTTTTCCTATGAAGCGACACTCACACTGGAAGTTTTCCATATATAAAAGTAATCATGGGAGCATAGACTACTTTATTATGTCATCTCCCATGATATCACTTGAAGTCTTGAACCCGAAGACCCCCGCAGGTCTCACATTCATTTAGGATCTCCTCTCATAGAAACACGAGAATATTTACAGATCTTACATGAAGAAAAGCCAAGAGAATGGATGTTACTACCCATATATAGCTAATAATGCACAAGACAACTTAGAGCATCTCCAATGATACATCCTTGTCCTACATAAATGGATGGATAAAATAAACATCCTTTGCTGATTTGTACTAAAAATTTCCTTACATACAGTAAGTTTAAGAAAATCATCTCCAACCGATACAGTCTAGTTTTATTTAAGAATCTAGTTGGAACAATTTTATTGGCTACCATTATATTCTTTTGATTTGAAAAATATCTTTTGTGGAACAAATAACTAATTTTACCTTTCAAAAATCTGAAAAGATATCCTCACATCCTTTAGGTGATCCTCTGAAACCAGAGGTTGTGTTAGAGGATGTTAATCTAACTACTTGTCAAATCATCTTCACAATATCTCTACACATTCCCATTGGAGATGAATTTTAGGAAAAAATAGCACAAGCCTTAAAAAAAGGAGCCTAACATCCTCCCATTGGAGATGCTCTTAGATTTGAGAAGATTTATGAAAATTATTTGGAAGATCAGTTAGATATGTCTTCTCTTTGATCTCTATGTAAAGATTCCCATATCAAACGAAAACTCTCTTATTTCAGAAACGGAAAACTCTCATCAACAGATCTCATGTTTACTGGTGTTTCGCTCAACACCGCCTCCTCACTCACACTGCTAGCTTCTACTAAATTCCATTCTAGGGTTTCGTTGATTTATATATAAAAACAATTGTGCGATTTACTAAATTGCCCTTCATTGGATCCCAATTTTTCCCAGTCTGCAATTAGGCAATTCTGGTTATTACAATTTCTACAGCCAGTGGGCTATGGCTCTATAATGTTGTGTATAGTGATACTGGATTATATATGGTGCCATGATGATGATAAACCTCATCACCCCCATTGGTATCAATACCTTTACGGAGGATGGACCTAGGATTGTCAGGTGACTAGAGCTACTTAATAATGCAAGACATATTAGGCGTATAAGACAATCTATTGGTATCAACCTTAGAGTGGAGAAATTCTTCGCCGAAATAGAGAATATTAAAAAACTTTGAGTAAATTGGTCAAACACTGGTATCACAGGTAAGCTTAGTATCGACTGTAAATTGGTCAAACACTGGTATCACAGGTAATCTTAGTATCGACTGTGATGTGATCATAAATCATGCTCGTCGTAACCTAGGTTATTATTATACAGACATATCGTTGAACACTCAAAGTTTTAACTCAAAGTTTTTTCAAAGAAAAGTTTGTGAATTGTGATATGTTCTTCTAAAAAATTGCTAAGTAATAGGTTTTGTGTTGAGTGATTGCATCCACCACCAATAGTAATATTCAGTTTGCATAGAAAACCCTCCCTGAAGGCATGCTAGAAACTGCGTAGCGTGATACAATTTTCCCCGGTGCGGCCTGAATAATTCCCCAATTACTTCTCGATCAATATCAAAATAATTCGACGACATGTACGTGACAATCATCAAACACCATCATAATCCAGTCTCTAGCAATTGAAATGTAAGGCTACAAATTGATATTTATATGTTCACAATTCAGATAAGCCAAAGTAAAGCCAATTATATCATATAAATTAAAACAAAATACAGTGATTTTCAACAGATCCAACATTTCTTGTAGTAAGTCCAAACTTAAAAAATGGCACCAATTATATTGGTAAGGTCGGTCTTCATTAACTGATCTATTTCACCAAAATGCTTTGTCTCAATTATTTACACAAAATGGTCCTATATACTTCAACAAACAAAAAATATAAGATCTTGAGATTTCTGTAGATCTACAATTTCAACTTTTGTAGAACTGCCAATGCTGCAAACTCCAATGATACCCAATTTTGGTTGTGAGGTCATCGATGGATAGCTGATTTAATTCCCCACCTTAAGAGTCTGTAGAGGTAGATACACCACACATCTCATGGCTATATACGACCCTTACCAGCTGAGAAAAAACAAAATACCAATGTTAATAATATTGCGGGCTAAGAAAATGAAAATATCAGACAACATCATTATTTTACAGGTCTTACCACAAGAGGCTGGCTTGAGATCGGATACAGTGGAAATATCCGCATGGAAAATGACAACGTAGATATGAGAGAGATATCATTGTTATGATTGTGTCTCGCTCTTTGATCACAAAGGTATGTGGTATGGTTCCCACATACAAGAAAACCCACCTGATTCTTCTGATGGAGCAAAAAAAAATTTTTTTTTTTTTTTTGATCCGTAAATTAAATGTTTTATAGATAGGAGGTAAAGTACATGAACTATGGACTAGTCCCTGGACCAAACAAGAGAGGCACATCCGACCAAAGACACGAAACAAAATAGAATGCTACAAGCCAGCATCCATAAGACTCAAAGGAAAAAACATTCACCAATCACAAACAAGCACCAAAAGAATCCCGGGAAACTACACCCATCAAGGAGGTTCAAAAAGAAACTTCCTTCCAGCTGATGGAAAGTTGCTCCAAAGAAATACCGTAAAAGACCCCTCTATTATGTAACCAATAGGCGATAGTTAGCTTTACAGAATCAATTATAGCCTTCTCGTTTCTACTGACATTATTAAACGCTCTTTTGTTCCTTTCATCCCATAAACACCACAATACTGCTGCAGGGAGAACCTTAAGTACCAACTGTCTCCTAGGAGAAGTAGCTCTCGTCGGCCACGATCTAATAAGAGTTATGAGGTGAGGAGGCATCACCCACAAAACTAACCACTCCTTGAGGAAGAAGCACCAAATAGACTAACCAAGTTCACAATGAATTAGAAGATGGTTCACGGTTTCTCCATTCTTGATACAAAGGTGACAGTGATTTACCCACTCAAAAGGCCATCCTTTATTGGACATCACATCTTGAGTAGAGATCTTTGAATAGCTTGCCACCCACATAAAAAAACTAAATTTAGTTGGCCAAAATCTCAACCAAACTTTTTTCTTAGTGAGAAAATTTACCGGATGTGGGGAAGAACTTTTGAGCCAATGATAACAAGATTTAAGCGAGAACGTTCCATTCGAAATCTTCCCTAGACATACTATGTCATCAAGATCATTAATACCAGTAGATTGAAAGTTATAAAGCAAGTGAAGCATGGTGGTCAGTTAGTTGATAACATTGTCATGCACTCTTCTCGGAATGATCAGGTTCCAATTGATCAACCCATTTTCAATAGTTCTTACTTCTGCCACTGCTGCACCCTTATTCTCGCACATAACATACACAGCTGGGAATTGTTCTCTAAGCGGAATGTCGGCAATCCACCTATCTCCCAAAAAACTAGTGTTGTTTCCATCACCAACCTGCATTCTAATATTTGAAGAGAAAAGAGAGAAAAACTTACAAATCCCCTTAAAAACACTACAACCATAGGCTACTTTAGGGATTTTAGAGTTCCACCCAAAAGGTTCTTCTCCGTACTTCTCCGCTATAATAATTCTCCATAAAGCCTATTTTTTCAGTGCCAAAATGCCACAACCACTTCATAATAAGCGAAGAGTTCAGAATTTGGAGCTTCTTTACACCGAGACCTCCTCTAGACTTCTCACATGTGACCACGTCGTATTTAACAAGATGGGATTTATGATTTCCCCGCAACGCCGCCTTCTCATATGATGGAGCAAAATGCAGATGAGAACACCTCTGGTTACTGGTTTTCCCCGCAACGCCGCCTCCTTAATCACACTTGTTACCTTCTCCACTCTCATTCTCGGCCTAAAATATCTACCAAAATCTTTAGGGTTTGGTTCTTTTAGACGGGGAAATTTATGTGATTTTGGAATGACGACTAAGATTTGAGAGAAGAAGTATAATAATGACAATTTCATAGATCTGCCATCTCCCTTCTCTTTAATCTTCAAGCTATGTCCAATACTTCTCTCATAATAGCAATACTAACTCCCTATTTGATCTTGAGAAGAACTACGGTTCACTGGTTTTTTCCTCAGCATCGCCTCCTCACTCTCCCTATAAGTCTGATCCATTCTTACTCTCTGTATAAAAACTTCTATTGAGATTATAGGGTTTGTTACATTCCAATAAAATTTGTGTGAACTACAAAAATGCCCTTCAATTTTGTGCGAACTACAAAAATGCCCTTCAATGGATCCCTATTTTGAAGGCCAGTGCACAAGCATAGATTATAGAGTTTGGGACAGGCTTGTTCTTAAGTATAAGATAAAAGACTTGTTTCCTGTGATAGTGCAGATAGAACTAAAAACAAACACAAGAGCCGCATATGATCCGACAAAGGTCATAAGCTCAAGGTCATGATGGAATGGCATCTAGTAGTGTTAGTAGCAAGTTGACAAATTTGTTGAGAATTATACAATGCAAATTCTAAACCCGTAAGCTACGAGCAACAACTACTTACCATACTTCAGAAACGCATCATGGACCTAGGAAGATATTTCTCCCAAGACTTAGTCCTATTGGGTTAGATATTTAGTTGAAAGATTGGCCATCCACGTCAGATTGTACAACCTCCTAACCCCTTTGGGTTGGCCAATCTAGCAGCGAAACGCCTATCAATTCGGCGTTAAACGCCTAACAGTATGGCGTTTGAGGAATACCGAACCAAGCGGCGTTGGACCGTAGTCACTGCTTCATCAATGCTACTGCTACCTCTCCTAACGAATGATAAAAGAATGAAATAACCGTACGGGAAAGAAAAAACGGAATTAAATACTAGTAGTTGCAGCAGAGAGAAAGAATAAACAAATACTAATATCTTTGCTTTAATCGTAGAGTAGGCTATAAAGTATGGACTGTACGGTGTAACGCCCTATTAACAGTAAATGAGCTGACAAGTACACTTAATTGAATATTTAATGCCCATACAAGTTGGTTTTGTGGACTTTCAAATATGTTACAGCGAGTTACAAATTATTCTAATTTTTTGTGGACGAATATAAATGAGTTGAAAACTCCGAACCAAGCGGCGTCCATACGAGCGCCTAACAATTCGGCGTTATTCTCTGGAATATTCGTATAACGCCGAATAGTCCAGCTTTTGTTTTCTTTTTAAGCACCACACTATTCAGCGTTTCAATCTCGCCGATAGTGCGACTGCGAGCAAATTCTAGTAGAGAGAAGTAGCTAGATTGAGTGTTAACTTTTTCCCACACTTTTTTCATGATTTGCAACACTTTTTGGCCAATCTAGCAGTCCAATATAGCCCATAGGACTTAGCCTAATGCAAGAACAATACTTTATAGGAACTTCTAAAAGGACCCAATCTCAAATGTTTGCTTATAGTAAAACGGATGAGTTATAATGAAAAATAACCAAATAGCTACAAGGTCAAAAAACAAAATCACAGCCAGAAATAAATATAACCAAATATAAATCAGATCCCTAAAATTATCTACCTATCAGAGAGTTAAGTGGTAAGATGAAGATATACATGTGATGCAACATTTACGGATTAATGTAATCTATTTGCAATAGTAAATAAGCTCTACAAACATAATTTTCTCCATGTAAAGCTTGAATTATTTTGTATCTAAGCTCTACAAACAAATACTATCAATCACCAAAATCAACTTTGAAATTTGAATAAATATTGAATACTTTGGTAACAAAAGCCAAGTACATACTTCGTTTGTCCCACTCCTATCGATGATTTTTGGGGGAAGTGAGTAAGCAAAGCTAATGCCTAATTTAATTAAACTTACAAGTTGAGTGCACGTGCACGTCGGCTGAAAAACATATCATGTTTGAATCTAAAGTTCAATTAAGCTTTTGCAGTTTCGATATGTTCAACCCTGCTCAATTGTTGTAGCGATCCAATGAACCAACACAAATATGATAATAAAGTAATGGATAAGTTGCTCATGGCAATCAGTTTTTCATGATAATAAAGTAATGGGGGAAGTGAGTAAGCAAAGCTAATGCCTAATTTAATTAAACTTATAAACAACTTTAAAACAGCTCTAGTTCAATGATTACAAATATAAGAACTTAAATTATCTGCCAATCTACCACCATTTCATCGTTTGTAGCCTTGTAACATAAACTATCAACAGATTTTACTTGGAAAAGGAAGGGCTATGTGCAGGGAGTTGTCTCTGCTCTGGTAGAGACCACTTTATTGTTTTTCTCCGTCCCATGAAGCTGTACACAGACCATCCCTGCAAAAGAAATACCAAAGCAAAGGTAAGTGTTTGTGGGCTAAGACAGTGAAAATTTCAAACTACGCCGTTAATTTTACAGATCTTACCGGAAAAGGAATACTAAGGATAATCCAAAGACAGAATCTGGTAAAACAAACTTGGATTTGAGAGGAGAAATCATTATGACAATTACTTAGAAGATTTGTGTACTTCTCTTTGATTTCTAAGGTATGTGTATGTGTAAATCTGCAAAACCAAACCAAAACTCCCACCATAACCCCGATCTGACTTTGAAATCGCAAAATCTCATTAGCAGAACTCGGGTTACTGGTGCTTCCCACAAGCGCCGCCCCATTCCCACTGCTGGTCTCCACTTTCTTAAATTCCAGGGTTTGTGGTTGATTTATAAGGAAATGTATTTGATAGAATAAAATTCCCTTGGACGAATCCCAAATGGATATTTACGTCACGGAAGCATTGCAGCCCACTGGGCCGGTATGGACCGGTTTTTACCTCATCCGCACCCAATCCAATCCACTATCGATTTCAAATTTGGCATCCTTATCCAATCTACATCCAACGGATTTGCATCCAGCGGATGCACGGATAAACGGATTGGGTGAGGATAATCCAATGTATTCGTGTTAGTTGAAATTTATAATGAAAAAATAAAACCAATGTAGATGAATTCTTGTAGAACCTACATATTTTATATATGTATATAAACTAGAGATAACCCGTGCGTTAACGGCACTTCCTTAATCCAACTGATGTATTTTTATCTTCCAGCGTTTTGATTGTTCAGTTCCGAGAGAGTTCTATATTTTCCTTTAATCTAAAACAATGTTCATACATACATTATAAACTTATCCATACATATGAACAAATTATGACAACCAAATTATTTGATTAATATATAGTTTACATATGTATATCATTTTCCATCAAATTCACCTATTTTTTTGAAGCACTAAATCTAGTTAATGCGTGTATTTTTTCACTGAAATATCTTGCACAAAATGAATAAATATACGATTAGGTATCCTAATCCCCCGTTTACGTTTAATCCGTACAAAATTATCTTATTATCGTGTTTGTACCCGTAATATATATATATATATATATAACATATACGTTTTCTGTTTTCTTCAACGTTAATATTTTAATTAATATCTTGAGTTTTGTTATCCATTAATTAATATCTTGAGTTATGTGATCCATTAATTAAAGGTTCATAATAAAAGGGGTTACAAATACCACGATCGTCGGATGTCTATTGCTAGGATGAGATTTTGATGGTTGGATCATCCATTTGTCTCTAAAAATGTTATCTGGCCGTTGGTGGTCAAAAACCTATGATATTTTGTATTATAGATATAGAAGTTCCACGGACAACACTCCAAGCAAACACCTTAAAAATTCCAAAACTATCTATGTATTTTCTAGAAACTATATAAATGCCCTTAATCTAACGGATATGGATGTCCAACGGATTGTCAAGGTTGCATCCTGGTCCAATCTGTAATCCGTTGGATTTCAAAAATCCCATCCATGTCCAATACATTAGCGAAAGTTCCGGGCATCCATCCACAAAAATGCGGTTGGTCCCGATTAAATCCGCGGATTACGGATAAAAGGCTCACCCCTATTTGTGGGACATGGTGCCATTTTTATTTTAAATTTCAATGAATATTTGGATTAGGGTTTGGCCTACATTGTGTTGTATCACCAAAGAGAAATTAGAAGAATAAAAAATGTTGGAAAAAGGTTTACAAGTTGTCAAAGGGGTATAATATACATAAAAAATTAAAAAAGTCCAAAAAGAAAAAAAATAATCTAGACCCCTACTTTTTCCCCATGGGCGTGACCCACTCATTTTATGTTTGCGGAAAATGGGTAATTCGTCCAAAAAAAATTTAAATCATGGATCAAATGGACGAGTAAAAATTAATATGGATCAACTGGACAAAAAAAAATAGCAAGGATGAAACTGGATTCATCCTGGCTTAAACTTAAAAAATAGCGAAGATGAAACTGGATGTATCCTGATGTAAATTAAAAATAAGAAAAAATATTTAAAAATACAACATTCATTAGCAAACATAAGACAATTTGTAACGTAAAAGGGCCGCCAAATTACTTGTTAACCTTCCATAAGCAGATCTCACCTGTTGAGAAATTAAAGAAGAATCCGGTGTCTTATTATGAGTCTCAGTGTATCTACAACTCTTGGGATATTCTTTGCCATATATAGATGATTTCTTCCACCATATAATCCAGTAGATTGCAAATAACATAGTAGGCCACCTTTTATTTTTATTTTTCAACTGCAAGCATAGCCACCTTCATAAGAAGGATAATTTGCACTAAACATCATTATCATAACCAATTCCAGTAACCATTGATCTTGCTTGATTAAATCTCGATCATCGTCACACCGAAATTGATTGTTTTCGAAGATATACTTGAATAATCACCAGATTCCAATTGAAGCGCCCGCAGGCTATATGGAATCGCACTAATGGCGCATATAAATAAAATCACATGACATGAAAAAACCATGAGATATCTATAGTAAAATAAAAAACAAACCCTAAAGCCTAAAATCACAAATAATGTGATTTTTTTCATTGAAAACATGAAAGAAACACTAATTAGAAAACCCAAATCTACTCCGAAAATCTGATATAACAGATCTGAGTAGATTTTGATTTGGAGATGAAGAAATTTAGAAGAAGAGAGTTTTGGGAATTTTATGAAAAAACCGTTATCTAGAGAGGGAGGAGAGTTGATGTGTCGGCGGATTTTTAAGGTCCATTTCATAATAGTTGACAGTATGCTGGTCTTATTTGCACATGAAAACTAGGTGAGAAATAAACCCGCACACACAACAAAATGGTGAAAGAAAACAACAATTATAATGTAGGCAACAAGGAAGGTCCCGAAGCTTCATCGGAGCCATTTTGTTGGAATATATGGCATGTACAATCAAAGTATGTGCATACCGGAAGACCATTTCAGTTCCAGAAGATAACCTTAGTCAAAGATGAATAAGTTTGTTATTTATCTTAGGTTTACTGTTTCCCTGTAATCCTATAAATTGGAATCAATAAGCTACATGTAATCTATGTCAGAGTATTCTGAAGATCAATAATATTTCTAACACTAAGGGGTTCATCCGTGGACGTAGGCATTAGTGCTGAACCACGTTAAACATCATCTCCATGATAATTTTGGTATGTAGATTGTCTATCTTTTATTTATCTCTTTTATCATTGATTAATCTTAATGCTGTTTGTTAACATCGATCATATCCATCTTAAACTTGATCTACATATCAAAATTTAAGACATTTTCCTTCTCCCGACTCACCAACTGGACACAAATGGGGAACTCAAACTCCTTTCCTTTTTTCGACCCAACATCATAAATTCTAAGGCACACAGCAACACTACCTTGACTAATTTAGGTACGGTTTTCTTAATCTGCTTGTAAGACCTAGCATGCCCAGTCTTAAACCAATACTATATGTATGGGATACGAGTGTCCTTCCACGCAGGGCCGGCCCTGAGACGAAGCATGACTTCGGGCAGCAAAAAATTGTGGGGCATCAAAATTTCTTTTCTTCTTCAATTTTGAGTTCAAAAGTCAAACATTAAACTTGGTATAGTATGTAATTTTAATCCACAGCAAGGGCAGTAAAAGAAAAAAAATTCTCATATACATATATTTACGTCAAGACTCTGCTGTGATTTTCCATTGAATTATAAATTCTTAGAATGGTAAGTACTTTATAAGTTGACGTATTCACACAATTATGAAAGGAATCAAAGACACGCAGTATAACTATGAACACTTCTACTTTCTTTCTAGGGCGCCCTCTTAGTCTTTCTCTCTTTTTCTTTTTTCTTTTTCTCTTTTTTAACCAATGGGAGAATGGAAAATAAAGAATTAGGGTTGTTTAAAACTATACAGGGTAATCACTAATTTTGTAACTAATTATTAATTTCTTGATCATCCTATTTTAACTAATCAATTTTTCTATTTATTTATGAAAATTAAATTTAAGGCATAAATCAAATCATTGATTATAATGATTTTTTAAGGGAATTCAATGTTTTACATGTTATTATATTTAGATTTTAATAAACTATATCTTTTTGTTGATTTGTAGGTATGCCAACGGGTTTAAAAACAAAAGGATATCAAAATAAGAAAAGAAAGCCAAAAATTGGTGAGTTAGTAAAATCTTTTTCTGAATATTTAAATAAATACTGATCCTATTATTTAATAATCAAAGATTTAGACGACGGTTGTGTTGATGAAGCAAACTCGAATGGATGGCTATCATAGCCACTGAAAGACAAATAACTGAATTAGTTGATTATAAGCCTATTATCAAAGACTATGCTTCAGAAAATGGAATTTCTACACCTAATCAGTAAATTTAATATATCGTTCGAATTCATTTTTTATCATATTATACATATCCTAATTTAATAATTTTAGCGGCCGCTTAGTAGCCTAATTTACAAAGTAAAGAAAATTATCAAAATATATTTTTTCTATATATGTAACCTTGTATGGGTGCATCATTTTGGATATTAACTTTCAGGCATGAACTCCTCACGGCCGGCCCCGGTGCCACGTGGGTTGCAGATAGAACATAAAACAAGAACGTTATTTTGGGGACCCTTCTTTTTTTGGGGGGACCATGGTGTCATTTTGGGTAGGGGTGCCCTTATCTAATAATTTTTGTATTACCTAAAATACCCTTTGCTAATTATTTTTTGGTTTTGATTAGTGAAATCATTATTGAAATGATTAAGAAAAAACTAATTAGTGAGATTAGATTAAAACATGAGTTATTAAAAAAGAAATTGAATTTTGTAGAGAATAAAGTTAGAGAAGAAGAAGAAGGAGAAAACCATGGAAATAAATATTATTTCACATTCACTAAGTTTGGGAATTCTAGTGATGAAAGCTCATCTGATTTTTCATCTCCATCATCTCCTAGAGTATTTGTTAATCTTCACAATGATCCGGATATGAGTGATTTCTTAGATGGTGAATGTATTCTTCCACAAACTCAATCTCAAAATGAAAATGATGGATTTTATCAACCACAACCGGAGGAAGAGCATTTTGGTTTCCAGGTATGCTCCCAACTGAGCTAATGTTGGTTTAGTTGGTTCAAATTTTCAAACCAAATGTATATTTTTTAAGTAGTTCGGTTACAAAAGGTGAAGAACATCTAACCGAACTCATATGGAAGTGTAGTTCGGTTACTTTATACAAACACGCAGGTAACCGAACTATACATTGATGGAAGTTTGATCGATTCCAGAGTAATGTTCGGTTGTTTGGAAACCAATAAACTAACCGAACTTTTGGTAAATAAGTTTAAACGTTCGGTTGGTTCGCAATCAGTTACCTAACTGAAGTTAACGTAGATTTAAGATTTAACTTAATGTACAACGTTCAGTTGCTTTGCAACTTCATGCAATCAGTTAACCAACTGAACTTGACGTAAAACTAAGATTAAACTTAGCATACAAAGTTCGGTTTGTTCGCAAACTTCATGTAAAGCCACTATCTAACCGAATTGCACAAAAATTAAGAGTACACTAAGTTTAGTAGGTTCGGTTATTTCGCAAACTTGATACCAAGAGCATACCTAACCGAACTTATGAAACCAAAAAAAAAAAAATAGTTCCAGAGTTTTATTCGGTGACCTAGGTAAAATAAATTGTAACCGAACTACGTATACTTTAAATGTTCGGTTACAAGTCATCTTTCTTCGTTAACCGGACCCGGAATTCGGTTAACGCGATTTAATTATGTGCTTACCGAACTTTTTGTGTGATTGCAATTGATGTTGTTCCATTTCTTGTAGATTGATTGCCAACCTATACCAATAGATGATCAACCTTCTCCAGTTGGTATGTTGTACGAAGATACGTCCCATCACTATGTCAATGATTTGGTATTTGATCAACCTATTGATGCGAAGAATTGGGCTAGAGAGCATGCCAAGAGAGCCATGTGCTTATTAGTTTTGAATGGAAAATAAACCAAAACTCGTCTTGAAATGGTTTGCGAGAGAAGTGGAGATCCGGATGCTAGCCACAAGAGGAAGGGGTGCGTGCTCTAAGAAAATTAAATGTTCGTTCAAGCTAGTTTTTATCTACTCAAAACTAAGGAAAGGATGGGTTCTATCGATGGATAAGGTGGTAGGTAATCACAACCACCCTCGTCCGGAGGATTTTGAAGGACATGCAATGGCCGCAAGGCTCACTCCTCAAGAAAAGGAGAAAGTAGCTAAATATAGGAGATTGCGTATTTCACCACTTGGTATGCTTCGCTTATTAAAGGATGATAACAAGGATAACATATCATCTCGAACCCAGGAGGTCGGTTGTTTAATATTTTTTCGAACCCAGGAGTTTGGTTGTTTAATATTTTTTCGCAGGTAACCGAACAAAATAGTTCGGTTACCTGCTGCTTTTTAATATGTAACCAAATGTTACTGTGTAACTTATCTTTTTTTGCAAGTGTTGAGTTCGGTTGTATTTTGAAATTGCGAACACACCGAACTTAAACACAAAAAAATGTTTGGTTCCTCTGTTTTAAACTATGTAACCGAATGTTTCTTTGTAACTTTTCTTTTTTTTTTGCTAGTGTTGAGTTCTGTTGTATTTTTAAATTGCGATCAAACCGAACTAAGAAACATAAATAGTTCGGTCTCTTACGATCTTTATACTATGTAACCGAACTTAGACACAAATGAAAAAGAAAAACATGAAACTCGTTTACTAATCCACATAACTAAGAAAAAAAACTACCAAATCCACAATAAAGAGGTATTCCAAACATAAGAGAACAAACTACCAAATCCGGCTTAAAAAGGTCTTCCAAACATAAGAGAACAAACTACTAAATCCGGAATAAAAATGTCTTCAAAACATAAAAATCCAAATTACTAATTCTTGCAATCACTCATGCACGACGACCACTGCGTGAAACTTTTCTACCCTTGCGTTTAGGAGCTTTAGCTGGTCCTTCGTCACTAGGAGTGTCATCTCCACTGCTTTGTTGTTCAACCATCCGACTTGAACCTTCCCCTTCTCGTCGACCCCTCTTCATCGGCATGCTCTGGCTTTGATCAGCGGTGCTTGGTGAAAAAACATTTGTCCATTGGTTGTAGTGTTCCATTTGTTCAGTAGTGTTCATTGGCTCTCCACTAAGGATTTTTGACATCATTTTCTTCAACAATTTACCACTTGACTTCACCTTTTTTCAATGAAAATCATAAACAAGTATAAATTTCCTATATTTGTATGCTTCATTAGTTTATAACATTAAGAAAAGGAAAAATAAGAGTAAATATATTACAGCCAAATTCCATAAGTTCAATGCCTCATCACCACAGGTAGGGGTATGCTTCATAATTTTCTGGGCCTCTTTCTCCACTTCCTTCGATTTTGCTTTCTCAGCACGGGCTTGTTGCTGTGTTTTTATTACACGAGGATGCGAAAACTTTTCATACCATTCCAGATAACCCTCTTCAGCAGCATTTGGCTCACCATAACAATCTTCTAACTCTTCAACTGGAATATGATAATCCTCAGAGTTGTTCCATTGGTCCACTGATGGAGCAGGATCGTATTTTGGATCAAAATTCTTTTCGGTGTTCTTAGTTCCCCGCTTCGACACCTTGAATTTGAATTTTTCCTCTTTTGGGACACTTTGGACACAAGATAATTGTCTCATTACTCTTCGAGGATTATACATTGTACAACCGCCAGGATAAAACAACGTCCCATTATAAGCCGAAATAAGTGAGAAATCAACAGGCTCAACATCTTCCTCTTCTTCATCTGATTGAAGCTTGTATGGGAGTCCAAGAATTCATATTTACCAGTTGTAGACTTCCCATAAGGACAAGGAGTGTGAGCATAAGACAATTTCAGTTTTGTGAAGTGGTCATACACCCAAACCTATGAGAAGAAACCACAAATATGATTAGTAAATATGTATTACAAATATACATTCCTTCACTTAGCAAATATATCATGGAAAACACAAAGGATAATTTAACGAGGTACCTGAACAAGGGTGTATAAGTCTCCAAAATATAAACACTTAAGCCTCAAAGCTTTTCTTAGCTCCGCTTGGACGAACGATAGAACCACAATTCCCCAAGAATAGTTGTTCACCTCATCAAGGGGGTCCAATAGATGGAGGTAATGGGCATTTACCACGTGACCTGAAGTGTCGGGGAAGAAAATGGTTCCTAGTTGATATAACAAATAAGCAGTCACATGGTGTTTAATCTTCTCCTCTGTCATGACCAACTTTCCCTTGGCAACCAAATCTTTCGTCCCTCTGAACTCTTTTAACAAGACTTTCAACTTGATCTTTTTCAACTTCTTCTTGTAAGACCCGTCTGGGTTCAACTCATTATACTCATCACCTTCATCAGGCTCTTTTGCAGCTCGTCTAAACTCACAATGTGCCTTCTTAGCGCTCCATCCTAGACACCTCTCCACCAACTTTTCAAGATGCTCATAACTCATGGAGTGATCGTACCCATCTCGAACACTTGTTCCGGTAATTGGTAGGCCTGTGATTCGAAAACAATCATCCGGAGTTATTGCCATCTCGCCAAAGGGTAGATGAAAGGTATCCGTCTCAGGATAAACCCTCTCGGCAAATGCAGAAACAGTGACAGCATCAAATTTTTGGTTCGCATGTTGAATCGCGTACCATAGCACACAATCAAATACGACCAACCTGACCTCATCACACTCATTCACTATATCCCATTTCTTGTTCTTTTGACGTTTCAAAACACGAACAACATTATTATGATCCTACAAATACAACATCATATCTTATATACTAATATATACCGAAAAATATATGTCAAAATATAAAAAAAATGACAAAGAAATATTCATTTATCATTTTCAATACCTTTGTAGCATAAATCTTGGCAGCCCATGAGTTTTTGTAGACAAACAATAGCTCCCCTCCATCTCTTGGAGTACCATAAGTTGGGTTATTTAGCGGCAAACAGTCGTTATCATCAGGAATGTATGCATATCTAGCACAAGGATTTTTTGGGGTCTTTCTAGGTTTTTTTACTATTTCTACTTGTTCCTCTTCATCCTCTTCATCCTCTTCCTCATCTGATTCGTCATCTTCATTATCTCCATTTTCTTCATTGTCATCATTGTCATCTCCTTGTTCATCTCCATTTCCTCCTTCTTCGGCTGGTTCCTCTTCTCCACCTTGATTATGTTCTTGAGTACCCATGTCTTCCATAATCTCTTGATTAACTTGTTGTATAACATTGTCAACATTATCTCTATTGACATCATCTTGGATGACAACACCCGGTGATGAACCACCTCCATGCTTAACATATTTGGTTCCACGCTTATTGAAACCTAAGTGTTTTTGGCCTCGAGGAGTGGGAGTTCTAAGTTCTTCCAGTGAAGTTTGGTTAGATTTTGTTCCTATTCCCATAATCAAGAAAACAAAAGATATTAGCTTCACCGATAAATGATTGACTAAATCATAATTCTGTTACAGGGTTTAGTTCGGTTGGTACAACTATTTTGCTAAACAACCGAACTCAAAATTCTAGGAAATTAGGGAGGAGTTCGGTTTGGAATTTTTCTTGCGAACAAACCGAACTCAACATATATGCAATTAGCAAAGAGTTCGGTTTGTAGTTCGATAAACAAATTATTGAGAACCAACCGAACAGACAACATAAAGTTCGGTTAAATGATAGTTCTACATAGTGGGAAAATAAGAGTAGTTCGGTTACATAGGTTTTCTTTGTAATGTTTTGATTTCGTTTGAGAAATTGTTTTAAAATATTGTGCGAACTAACCGAATTGTTTTGACAAAGTTCGGTTAACTGAGAACTCAAAGTAGTGAGTAAATTAGTTGAGTTCGGTTGGAAAGTGAAATTATTTTTATTTTGGTAAAATGGGAAGAGTTCGGTTAGAAGATGGATTTTTTGAAAAATTAGCGAAATAACCGAACTGAGTAGTTCGGTTACATATTGTTCAATCGTAATCAACCGAACAGTTCTTCGTGTTCTTCCTTTCAGGAAGTTCGGTTACCAAACCAGGGTTTTTGGGTTCCGACTACTAACCGAACCAAGCATTGTTACTTACATTCAAACCCTATTTTGATGATTTCTATTCAATTAAACGAACCAAAATCAAATTAAAACTAATGGGTTTGGTTAAAATTACCTGCGGATCTTTCCCATGCCCACTTCGGGTTGAATCTCCAATTCGTATTCCGTTTCCACTACTGTGTCAATCTCCAATGAACTTTTCAGATTTGCTAGATGTCCTAATGGGGGACCTTTTCCTGCGATTCGTTTAGTTTGCTTTCGAAGCACCATTCTTATAGTCGATTTATTAATCGACGATGAAAATTTTATGAATCGACGATTAATCGATGAAAACGATGTTGAAATGGGGAAGAAGAGGAGAACATGAGGGAGGTAGGAGAGGAGAAGAAACTGTTTTTCTATTTTGTTTTTGGGTGCAGTTAGGTTAGAAATCTTTTATGTATTAGATTAAGTTAATTAAGGTTATTAGGTTATGGTTAATTGCAATTAGGGTAAAGGGAAAATTAGTAATGTAACAGTTTTTAGGACAGCCCTTAACAATATTAAGGTCGGGTGCCTAAAACACCATGGTCCCCCAAAAAAAGTAGGGTCCCAAAAATAACGTTCTAAAAAAAATATAGGAGCCACATCGGACCTTTCAAAGGTCATCAGCTCAGGGTCACGAAGCAAGTACATCTTGCAGTTTGAGTAGAAAGTTGGTAAATTTCAAGAGAATCAGGCAACACCAATTATCAAACTGTAAGCTGTGAGAAACAACCACCATACCATATTTCAGAAATACTTGAGCAATTTTCCTAACGCAAGAATAATACTTCGTAGCAAATTCAGAAAAGACCCACACTAAAATATTTAATTATAGTCAAAGGGATCAGTTGTAGTGTAAAATAACCAAATGGCTAGGAAGTCATCAAAATAGCTACCATGAATGAAAACAAATTTCAGTGCAGTACCCATTCAATCGAACACCATGTGTTATTGCCGTATCAAAAGACTAGAAGCAAAATAAACATAAGCAACTATAAATCGGATTCCAAACATTATCCATTCAACTATCAAATAAAGAAGAAAATATGTTCCCTTGCACTACTAAAAAGATCTCACTTTCCAGAAATGTGCCAGTACTTACTTAGTCCACTAAAGTATACATCATATATACGTACTCTGCCATTGAGATAAAGTCAGTCACCAACAACATGCATATTGGAGATGATACCTGGTTCTAGAATTGAAACTTCTCGAGAAGAAGCAGCACTTTTGCTACCGGTATTCCTCTTTGAATAACCCAGATAAAATAAAATTCACTAATTACCCATTGATTCATTTATTACATAAACAAACTCTTTAATTTATTAATCACACTCTCATCTCATCTCCTAACACACACAAAAAGAGGTTATTTTTCTTGTAGCATGTTTGGATATATACCACTTAAAAAGTTTTTTTTCGACTTTTAGTAATAAAAATGTTATAACTTAGTTTGAAAGCTGAATAATTTTTATAAATAAAGTAGAGCGGGTTTGGATGTTAGAAGTAAAAGTGAGAAGCACAAACAATTTGATACAAAAAAAGTTATTTTCTTTTCATTTTTTGATTCTCGAAGTCATTTTGAAGTTTCTTCCAAAATTAATTTCTGACTTTTTTTTTTTTTTTGAAATCGAAAAATATAGGCGACGAAATTAATACTTTCTTCTCACTATACTAAAATTGATTTCTACCTCTCATACCCAGAGGCGCTCTAATAGCTTGCTTCGATAACACATGAGAAGTTATTTTTCGAATTCTAGAAGTTAAAAAGCCAAAAATACTTTGGATACACATCCAGAAGTAACTTTTTGAATTAGAATTTTTCGAATTCTAGCGCGTTTGGATACACATCCAGAAGTAACTTTTTGACTTCTAGAAGTCAAAAAGCAAGAAGTCAGTTTGGGTGTAGAATTTCAGAACGACTTCTAGAAGCAGAAAAGTCGACTCTTTGTGAAGCAAAATATCTGGACTTCTGACTTCTGCTTCTGACTTCTACTTATGGAAAAGCAGAAGTTAGAAGCAAAACTGTATCCAAACGCGCTTAGGAATTGTATTTCAAAATGACTTCTTAGAAGTCGAAAAGTTAACATTTTGTAAAGCTCACTTCTGCTTTCAACTTCAATTTCTAAAAAAGAAGTAGCTCTTTTGCTTCTGATATTCAAACGCGTTTTATTTAATGCAGAGCAACTGCACACCCCTTACACCATACATATTCTCTTCATTGAATATCCCCAGACAAAGTAAAATTCAGTAATTACCCTTTGATTCATTTATAAACAAACTCTGTCTAATTAATCACACACTTTATCTCCTCTCACACATGAGCTAAGTACCAGAAGTTTTCTCTAGTCCAAGTATTATTTGGTGAGAAAAGAGTGAATTATTTGGTTTTTGTTTCTATGAGTTTTCTCTAGTAAGAAGTCAATTCTATGAGGTTTTTGTGTCAAACTTCACCATATCCTCAATCTTTCGGTCATATTTTGTTTTAAATCTGTGGATCTAAGAAACCTGTGTTGTCAAGTTTGAATAAAGATCATATTCTTCAAGTAAAGAAAAGGAGTTACAACCCAGATCTGGTTTACACATACTGATGGTAAAGGATTGTCAAGTTTGAATAAAGATCATATTCTCCTTTAACTTCTAAATCCAATTGTTCAATCCAGATCTGGTTTACAAATTCAATTTTATCTACAATCCAGATGTGGTTCACAAATTCAATTCTATTAAAAGCTACAGATCCAGCAGTACCAGTCTCTTGAGAACAAGTAACTTGAATCCCGAGCTTCGAAACCTTTCAAAATCAGAAAAATTAAACAAAGTAAGCCCATTTGTACCATCCAGAAACTTAGTCAAACCCCAGATCTAAGATTTGATTCACTTTCTTCTATTGATTCGGGTCTACTTAATCAACACAACGAGTAGCATTATCTTCTTCTTTTGCTTGTACATTCTAAATTCATCGGAAGTATTTCTAAAACCGCGGAGAGATCATCAGAAGATCAAGAAATCATTCTTTCTACTAGTACAACTACTTCTCACTGAACAGGTATGATTCTTTTGTAGCATGAGTCTTACATTCTCATATGATCAGATCCAATTGTTCAAAGTTTGCAAATTCAATTTTTATTTTATTTTTCAAAAGCTTTTCAATTTGAGGAGTCTATCGTTTTCTATTTCTTAATTTCCTTTATTATTTGTTGCGAACAGTACAAATTATCATCTTCTTTGTTTTTTGTTTTTTGATCGGAGTACATAATTAATCAATCAATACTGATTTGTTGCAAGAATTAGCTTTGATTTTCCTCTTGCTATTGCATTTAGGTTTTGGTCCTATCCGTTTCTCAATTTTCTAAGTTTATGATGAGTCATCTCAAATCGATCTCTAATTTTTTTTTAAAGGTTTTATAGATCTCAAATCGATCTCTAATTGAAAGATCTGTCTAGTGTTTGATGATGATACGTAGTGAGTGAGCTTTCTATCTTATATGAGAATTGCTGCAATGGTTTTAGTCAGAAAAAAGAAGAGATTTTTAGTTTTGGTTTTCATTGGAGAAAATAACCTACAAAAAAAAAAAAAAGAGATCTTCCATTAATTTGTCTGTATTTTTTTCTCTTAAGCAAGTATGTAAAGTTAAGTCTATCACTATGAGTTAGGGATTTATATTTCTTAGTCTGCCTCTAATTGCTGAATATCTCTGTTACCGAAATGAACTTGCTTCCTTGTATGAGAATTAATTAGTTTGTAAGTCGCATGCATTCTAATCTCAGGACTGCTTTCAGTTGTAGTTTAATCAGCTCTATATCCTATTTGGTAATTCCAAGTTAATTAATCTGGTTTTACAGTATTGCAGCCAGGTTGTTACGCATGGATCCAGCATCATCTAATGAAGAACCTAATGAAATCATTGACATGGATATTGAGGCCCATCTACGCCTGTCCCAACAGCTCCGACAAAGAGTAATCAGTGGATTATTACCTCTACAAAAAACCATGCAACAGTCCGCCCTAACCAAAGAAGAACAACAAGCCCAATTGAGAAACCAGATTCTGCGGGCACTAAAAGTTGAATATTCGCGTGCCCAGATCCAAATGTGCCGTCCAAGAGAAAGCTCTACTGAACAACATCACACGCTTCTGAGAGATATGGCTCTGATAGAGCTAGAGGTTGAGCATTTGAAAGTCTTGAACCAAATCAGACAACAGCCCCAAACGATCATAAATAATGTGTACCAATCTGAGAAAAAGAAGAGCAAGCCCAAGAAAGATGGGTACCAGAGACAGGATTGGATAGACATCCTGGATTTGTTTTTCAGGCTTACTTTCGGACTCATTTTCGTATCGTTTATAGGATCAACCGTCACGGCAGCCCTACAGTATAGTGTGGATGGAAAAGATAATTGTGATTCCGGCCCAACTGAAATAAGAGATATGATCAGCGAAGGTGGATATTCTTTCATTGCGTTCGTCTTTGCTGGGCTTCTTATAGTTATGACTAATGTAGTTGGGAGATACTTCAAGACTAAAGAGAGAAAAAGGATAAGAAATGGAATTTTTAAGCTAGGACTTATGCTTACGGCCATAGTTAGTGCTATCGGCATGGTGTACTTATCCCTTTGCCTAGGGGACTTGTTTCAAGTCCGGCTAGGCCTAAGGGCATGTGGTGCCCCTAGGGCAACCACGATGAGCCGCTTTTCCTGGGCACTTGGAGGGGTAGGGGCCTATTTTTTTGTTGCAGCTGGCATCTTTGGTTTGACTATGGGTTAGCTACTGAAATTAAGTTGGATTTTAATTACAATTTGTCTCAGAAATTTCTAATTTGATAGTTTGGTTCATAACTTGATATTGTTGCTATCGCACAGTTTGGTTTATATGAAGTATGAACTGGTTAGTCACTTGTGATAGAATGATTCAACGGGACCGTCAAAGTTAGTTTAGATAAACTCTTTATATTTATCTCAACAAACATTTGTAATTATCCTTTTGTAAATCTCTCAATATAATGAAATCAATGAAACCATTCTGTTTATTCTTCCCAGCATTTACAACTTGCTCTATAACAAATTATGAACGCTGATGAATTACTGAAATTCAAAAATGATTCAACAAAAATGCAGGAATATGTCAAATCAATTCAAACACAAAAAAAAACATCAAAGAAGTCTAAACTATGAACTTGTAGATAAGATCTACAAAGAACAAGTTCTCTAACAATTGAAACGTAAGCTCCAAACTGATCTCTCTATGTTCGAGGTTACAAGTGCAAACATTACCCGAACCAGATATGAACGTACATCCTGAAATTTATTTCGACTAAAACCAATTACATCCATTTTCTACTAGAAAACAATTGCTCAAATTCGGTGTTACATTGAATCTTCACCGCCACAATTCACTACCACAATGATTCTAGAAAACAGTAACCCACTTGAATGATAGAAATCTGAGCTACCAACTCCACAACCAAGTTTTGAGATGGAAGAGAAGTCAATTTCAAAGATCTGTGATCTCTCTTCTCTTTGATGTAAAGCTTCCCACAAGATACCAAATCTACTCTCATCATAACTCCCCACCTTATCTTAGAAACGGAAAGCAAAACTCCGGTTTACAGCTTTTTCCCTCAATGCCGCCGCATTCGCTCGCAATGCTAGTCTCTCCACTCTCATTGACTTTGTAAAACAAAATAAACTTCTACTGAAATCATAGGGTTTGGTTCATATACATATAAGGATAGTTGTTCGATTTACTAAAATGCCCATTACCAATCCCGAATTCCTCATGGATATTTGGTTCTTGGATCTCTTCATGATCTTATGGCACAACATTTTCATTGCAAGATATTATTCTCATTAAGCTACATCTAACTTTACATAGATTTTTTTTCAATGTTCTTGGATCACTTCTCGATTTTAAGTCTGAATTTTTATTCGTTTGAAGCATCAAAAATTCTGAAAAAATGTCTACCTAATTTTGTTCTTCTTCTACAGCACAAGAAGCGAAATCAAACTAGATTCATGTCATCTTTGTTGAATATTGGATTCAGCGGAGAAGAAGAAAACAGTTGCTGTAGTATTGACATGATCACTACTCTAATAGATATTCCATTGCCGGTTTAGTGTGAAAGATTTAGAGCAACATAAAGTTTTGGGTTCACACTATTTTGAGTAGCACAATTCTAAGTTTGCTGATGTATGTTATGTGACGCCATAAAAAACGTAAAAGTGTTCACGAGTGTATTTGCAAAGAAACAAACAAACACAAAACACCAAAATTACTGTTCAGTTTGGAGAGAAAAACCTACGAAAAAGCATGATAGAAACAACCACATAGCTTGATACAAGGCTCACTGGATGCCACATATAGTTTGTGGCAACCAATGGAAGCCTGACTAAATTGCAAGAGAACATGTGTGGATCCTTCTACAGTTCAACCCCATTCAAATAAAACAAAATTACAAGTACACCACCACCACAATTAGATGAATACACTTTGACATTTCTTGCCCTTAAACAAAAAGCCACCAACAGTAGTATTCAATATGCAAAGAGAACCCTCCGAGAAGATTCAATAACAGAAGGTTTCGCAGCAAATGAATGGACGTATTGTATAGGAAGACAAGCATTAGCATCACTTAGCTTATATTCATCAGAGCATCTATCAATTTTAAAGAGCCTGGGAATGTTAGACCTATCCTCCAATTTTGGTAACAACCAAGGTATTTTGGATGGGAGCAGTCAAGGTTCATGTTCTGTTTTAGATGGTGCGCAGCCTCGGATAAAGATATGCGAACTTACACTGGCTTAGATGAACTAGTTAACAATGAACATAACAATGTTTTGAGATGTAAGGTAGATAAGAATGATTTGGGAAACATAATTGATTCAACAACAAATATGCACGGAGATATCAATTCATGCATAAATGGCATTGAGATATAGAAGACCTAGAACAACATTACACACTAAAACACAGACATATGTTTTTTTTTTGTTTTTTTTTGTTTGGAGGCAAAGGTATACATAACAAATCTCATACAGAAAGATTGAATGAGGCAACAGACTGAGAGATGGAGGCTGAAAAGCTGCAACTAAACCCCAAAAGCCCAAAAGGTCAAGATTATTGATTAAGGACTGCTCAATTGAGATTCATTTTTACTATTATTTCAACAAAACCCCAAAATAATTTACAGTTATGACGAGGATAATGGGCAAGAAAACTCCTTGGAGATGACAAAGCTTCTGTTTATACCATCACAAATTCTAAATACAACACAAAGCCGAATATGCGAGGCCACACCCATCTTTCATTCTTTGTATGAGGTTTCAGTAAATTGGATTTTGGATTAAGGGGAGATGACAAAGCTTGTAATTAAAATGGGATCTACTTTGAGAGAATGCCATTGTTTTGAATAGAGGTTTGTATAGAAGTAAAGTTTTCAAAGGTAAACGCACTAGAATCTGTGATAATAGATCTACATTGCTAGATACTATTATTAATGTTGACTATGATCTTAATATTCCCTCAACTACTGTCTGTATTAGAATTGGATAGTACCATAATCAAATGAAGCTACAATAAGGTTTCAATCATAAGTTATAAGACTGAACTATTCCTTCCATTAAGAAGAAGAAATAAACTTACGCTGCAGAATGTGGAAATTGGATTCTAGACTCGTCCACTTTCAATTTACGATATCAACCGTTAAAAGTGCATGGACAAACGAATTCAAGCATAAGTAAAATTGAGATAAAGAATAATTACGACAACATTAACACTATCCTCATCACCAATGTAAACAACTCTTCTTTATGGGTGAAATTGACAAGCACCAAAATAAGAATGTAACGTAACTATCTATCATCAAACACCAACACCGTTTACATAATAAAAGGGACCCAAATTAATATTTGTATTAGTATACGAAAGAAACTCTCCAACAACCGAAATGTAGCCCTATCTTGGGAATTTCGGAAACTAAAGGCAAAGAGCAAACTTCATAAGGTCATGCCAAAACACTGTCCAGCAATTGTTACAATTCAACCTAGCTAACACACTCCCAGTCAGCAACTGTAGGACACTGTGTGCATGCCTGTAAGGATTATCCTAGACTCCAAGTCACCAGTCATACCAAGATAAGTTATACGAAAAAACACAACATTCAAAACTGACAAGCATTATCATCACTTGGCTTAGTTTAATCACAATATCTGACAAACTAATTATATATAATTTACAATTAAAAATGAAATATGAAATTCTGCAGATCTAGCAATTCAACAAACTTCAAAGTTATTGCTGCCATGACACCAAGAGCTTCAAAGCTGTGATTCCAGTGCTCCATTCTCCCGTGCCTTGGTAAAGTCTCTTGTGCAGAGTAGGAAACCCATTTGGCCACAAATATCAGATGATAGAGTAAGTCGGATATCTGATACTTTGAGATCTTGAAATGGTAGTAATTGATAACTGAATATTGTTAGCCTTCCTTGGTAATCTAGTAACTTTGGCCATCGGATCTTGGAAACGGAGGATTCCCCGGTTACTGGTTTTCTTTCAACACGCCGCCTCAGTTTCACTCTCACTCTTATCTAAAAATCATCTCTAGGGCTTTGTAGTGTAAAACTAAAAATTGTCTGAGTTACTAAAATGCCCTCAACAAAACTTTAATGGATAGTTTTTATTCCGGTCCACTAAGTAGGCCCGTCGCGGATCGGTAATTCCCAAACAATTTTGTCGTTAGTTTAGTTCAGTTTCAAAGTCATTCATATTTACATGTGAGTATAGGGATAGTAATATGACCGGGATACATGCTAAAATTTATGTGCGGTGTTTGTTAGTGATTTTTTGTAAGCTGAACTACTAAAACTGCGACTGAAATTTGGTAATTTTCTTTTCTTGTGGTATGTGACTTGCTGTAATCTTCCATTGATTCTGAGCTGCATCTATAAAAGGGATATAGCATACACTTCTGTTTTAAGTACCCATGCTTCTTTCCCATGGTTTAGTAAACTGGTGGAATGCCTTAAAGTCCTTTGGAGCAATTCTGTGTTGTTATCACTTGTCGATTCGCTCGTACAATCTATAACGAAATTCTAAATTTGACATTTAAATGTTGTGAATTTTTTTTACCTTTAATATTTTCTGGTTTCATCCTGCTAATAGACCTTTAATCATAGTTCTATCAATGCTTAGTACTATCTATACCCATGACTGTTTGATGCTCAACGAGTTGACCAAATATAAAAGTCCTAGCAGTGCAGTGATAGTATTGGTACTTATGAAGATCATCATGTATACCACAAACATTAATAAGTTTTGATCATTGCTGGCCATTAATCAAAGTAGGAACTAAGTTCAAAAAAAGGGTTCAGATTTTTGGGTCATTATACATGTTGTGCGATGGTTTGAGCCACGATTCAGATTTTGAGTAACTATACAAATTATGAATCAGAAATGGCATATTTTGGGTCACATGCACCTACTATACTTATGAGCATTCATCAGATGCGGGTGCATGTAGATCTCTTAAGCAATAATACGTACGCATTGGCTTAGTAGTAAAGGTCTTGTTTGTTGATTTGTATATTGATACACTAGTCACTTGAGAAATGTAATGCAGCCACTTTGGCAAAGTGACCATTTCAGGCTCATTTTTCAAACCAGGAACCAAACATTACAAGGATATGATAGGAAAATCTCAAAAATTTCAAACCGTTGGATTATTTATCTTCTTCATCTTATATGCAATCCCTAAAGCATTTGGGACCCTAAAAATTAAAACACATCTTCAGCCGCCGTCTACATTTTCTTTGTTCATTTTTCTTATTTCTTATTCAGATCTCACAAAATTTCAGTCCAGAATGATAGATTCTTGTAGAAATTCTTCATCTCTTCCTAATGTTAACATCAATATTACACATACAATCATTATTCCTATGAAATTGCTAGTAGATGAAGAAGATGAAACACTTTATCTAGTTTGTTGATTCACTAGCACATTGATTTCTCCTCTCAAAATTCAAATTTTCTTCGCAGGAATCATCTTGTACCGGTAGTTGGTCTTAAACTACCAGAAGATGAAGATGAAACCCTTTATCTAGTTTCTTGATTCAGTAGCACAATGATTTCTCCTCTCATAACTCAAATCTTATCACACGAATCATATTGTATTGGTAGATGGAAATTCCATTGATCATGGTATGCTCTTAATTTTGTTCATTGAACTGAAATCTCCACAACTCTATCAATTTTAGAACCTATACGACTACGTTACATCCTAGAAATTGTTGGATATCAGGAACAAGATATATTAACAAGAACAGTGATAAAAACTATGTTCTGGTCACATTGATAGATTCTTCTTTGGTCCTTTAGATTTATATCAAGTTGTAGAGAGTATACGCATCTTTCGCACTTTTGGCTCTTGATACAGAACTAGTGTTTCAAAGGTATTCTGTATGAGTTTAAAACTTGAAGAGCAATCTGTCTCCTTTTGGAAACTTTGGATTCTGATATTCGGAATTCTGGAAAGGTTTCAAGTTATTTAGTTTTTAATGAGCTTGTGATCACGAGTTTCTGCATTCACCTCTAGATCTCATTTTGTTCTTTTAGCATCTTTGTTTTGGAATTCAGTTTGGTATACTATAGAGAAGCAAGATGCCTCTCGTTTTTGTGTTTTTTTGTATTGATTACTATAAAATGTCTTCCTAAGAGTATGCAGTTTGATTATTTTTTTCTCCTTGACATAACAAGTCTTACATTTATCAGGAACAATTTGAGGAAACAAGTCTTCAGTAAGAGGAGGGTTTGCAAACACCACACAGGAGACTGAGTAAAAAGAGGAGTGAATGGTGATGGTTCCTGGAAGGCCAAGACTTAGAAACCAATTATCTCAACTGGTAAAGTTACAGGTAGTGACGAAGTTACAAACTTTCCGATGTCAGCAACAGGGAACTTGAGAACAAGTGCCAGAGCATGTTTATAGATTCATGCAGAATCCTGAGTTTTCAGATTTGTCTTAGGGATCTTGACATTTGTTCATAAAGTCAGTCTAGTGTTTGGGAGGAGAATTTTATTACCAGCAACAACAATCTCCACAACTCTATCAGCATCTTCATTATTCTTGTCGTTAGTTAAGTGAATCTCTGAGATGGAAATTCTGGAAGAATGGGTTTCTTCTCTTCCATTTTCTTGTTTTATGTTGATTTATTCCCTGTCCTAGAGAAGTTACGTCTGCAGGGTCGTCCAAAATTGAGAAGAATGGCAAACTCTTTTGCTTCTCATAAGGAATTAGAATTATACAATGCCAACGTCTCTATATTTGATATATTTCTTGTTGGGTGTAACCAGAAAAATACTCTGAATCTAAACGTTTGTTTATTATGGACCGAAGACTTCTATGAGTTTCAAAGTTTTTTATAATGATTATCTGAAAAACAACTGCAGCAGTCCTCTCCCCAAGTTGGTTTTATATGGTTCCCCTGTTTTAACATCTCTACAGCTGGTTGATGGGTATGGACTTCTCCCCTGGAATTAGAAATTTTCTAGTGTCAAAAATTGAAAGGCATAAATCTGCTTTCTTAAATCATTCAAGTTTTGCTTAAAGACTAAAACTCATTCTTCCAATGCTGTCAACAGGTCTCTCTCTTCCTTTGCTTAGATAAATTATTCATTCAATCTCTACATTTTTATATGGCCACATATCAGAATCACTTTTAACAATATGCAAATCATATCAGAATCTCTACATTATTTTATTTTATTTTTTATTTTTATCAGAATCTCTACATTATGTGTTATGTTCATTGAACTGAAAGCTTGGTACATATGAGTTTTTGTTTGATACCTAAATGAAGAAAGAAAAAAAAATTGCTTAAATTAATGTCATTTGGCTGCAATGAAGGATGTAACACTACAACAAACTTAGTATATTGCAGCACCCTATAATTGTGGCATAAACCCCTATTAGTGTCGCGATAACCTATGTAGCAAGAAGTCCTTTTTGCAGCACCAATTTTATTACTGCAGCAAGAGATTATACTTTTTTGTCCACACCCTTTTTATATTTTTGTCACAGTTGTGTGGCAAAAATTTCATTTTGCAGCACCAAATTATATCTTTTAGCTGCTGCCGAAAAGTACTGTGACTAGAAATTTTCTTTTGCAACACCAATTTTAAAGGTGTGGCAATATATGGTGTAGCAATAGCTATACTTTCTTGTAGTGTAAGTTGGCACATCTTACTTGCATAAAAGACTGCCAGCCCAGGAGATAAAGAACAAATATAGATAAGGATGAAATTTTTTAAATTGTCAGTGTTGGTAACAGTGGCAAGGAGTTCCTTCACTCGCCCTTGTAATTTTCCTTTGGGTCTGTCTGAAATCCAAAGTACATATGTAGGAAGAGTTCATACAAGAACATTTAAATTCAATTGGGTTACTTTTAAGTTGTGTTGCTTCTTGTTAGAGTGATGCACGGAGAACTGGGGCATGTTGAAGTATTATCGGTGAGAAGAAAATACTACCGCTGGGTGAGAGTTTTGCATCAGTACTTAAAATCATAAGGTTGTAGTTGTTTTCGTCTTTCCTTAACAGTTTCTTTCATAGACATACTAAGAGTTGAAACTAGTTTAATGTTTTTCAGATTTTTTACACTTCTGGAATGAATTGAATTGTGGAATTGTCTTGGTTAAGTCTGATTCCAAGTTTGAAGAGTGATATTGCTGAAACGGAATCATATAATTTATTTTTAGAGTACTTTCATTGCGACTTCTTTAAGTTCTGCTAGTGAATTATATTGGTCTTCATTGGTTAGAATTTCTCCAGCTCGATTTGAGAAGATATGGAAAAATCTAATCAAGATGAATTTACCAGAAGGCAGGCCAACTTGTAATTTTTAAAAGAGTCAGATGCGATATTTGCGTTTGCATCAAGAGTCCAACTAATACACCATTATGAAGCTCTGAGAGTTCATTATCACCATGTATATATTATTATTTTGTTTCTGAATGGTTGTTGGAAAATGATTTTTGGATCACTGTCACTAGAGTGATGTTAGGAGGAGGTAAAGCCTTGTTTACCAGGCGTTTTTCCGTGATGTGCAATGTTCAAAACAATTTTGAGAAGCAGAATAAATAGCTGTTACTTCTTCTTTCTCCCAATCTTGGCTAAGCACTTTCCGGCAAAGCCTAGGTTAACCATAGTGCTTTCTCATAGAGGGTATCGAGATCAGATCTCCATCACCTATAAAAAGCTCTTCGTTTAAAGAGAGAGCTTATTTACAAGTTATCCCTTGGGTTGCCTAAGAGCTCTAGTCATTGAACAAAAAATGCTGCTAAGAACGTCTCGGCTAATTTCCTACTACGTTTGCAGGTCAATGAAAATAGCTGCCACGTAAATTTAACCTTCACTTTGGCCATCAACTATTTACTAGACCACTATGACTACTACCGGGGAATTTTTCAAACAGTAAAAACCTACAACAATGGAAGTGCTGTCATGAAGTAGATTTGAGTAATGGGCCATTTTTCATACCGTGAACCACAAAAACACTACAAGTCCACAACCTTTAACAGCCCACATGTGGAACTAGGTCGAATATCTCAAATAACAAATATTTCCTAACCGTTGGATCATTTGTAAAACTTGTTATTAAACCCTAAAGCTTCAGTTCAGCCGTCTATTAGACAAACATATAAATACCTTCAGTTCAGCCGTCTATTAGACAAACTTCATGATTGTCAGATCTCGCAATTTTTCTGTCTCAGAAACTGTTTGTGAATAATGGATGATTTTGCAAGAATTTGTTTCTCTCTAACTGATGATCCTGACACTGTTATTATCACTTCTGCTACTCTCCTCCTCGTTCCGGAAGAAGAAGATGAAGCTCTAATCTGGTTGATGATTCACTAGCACAATGATATTTCCTCTCAAAATTCAAGTGTTTCGTCGAATCTAATCTTCAGGATGGTAAATCTATGTTTCGCTTTTTCTTAAACAAATCCTTAAGAAATTACTCTCAGTTTATTTCCCTTTTTTACAAAGGCACCTGGATATATGGTTATTGAAATACAAGTAATTGAAGGTACTCTATGATCTCAAGTAATTGGAGGTACTCTATGATGCTCTCCTTGGATTTTATTGAAAGAGAAGACCAGCAGCTGTAAAATCCAGATAATATATTCAGATTAATCAATTTGATGAAGAAGTAGATGTCAAGATGTTTCTTGCAACCTCATCAATTTGATAATACATTATAATGTTTATTATCAGACTCCAATGATTTGAGTTTAGATAACAATGCGCTATGTCTAAATACATTTAAGATCTCAATGTATAGTGGGTACACCTGAAATGATTCGAATTTGTAATAGTAATTCAATTGAAAGCTTGCTCCACATGTCTTCTAAACTGATTTACACCAAAGCTCCAGAGACAATGGCTCTCATTCCGAAATGGCTTCTTAACTGATTTTTCTTGCTGTAATTTTAAGATGGGTTTTGGCCATTCCACAAAACAAAGAAAACTCTAATAACTCTTATGACACCTCTAACAACATTCCACAACAACTTTGTGAAAATAATGTGCAGCCTAACTATTTTACAGGGTCCAGTAGGCTCACAATACGCACTCTTCCAAGGAAGAACAAAGAAGCTCAGTGTGGAAAAAGCTCTAGCAGCCACCTCACTAGGAGATTTTGACCAAGCTGTATCTATGCTTCCGTGCTTCTGAACAAAGAAGATCGATGTAGCAGTATACAATATGACAGTCATGGTTGGGATGACCGTAACTATAGACTAGTCATGCTATTGAGCTAGAGCCTTGTTTGTTAGTTTTTTGTTTTCGATGATGTGCAACTTTTTGCAATCCAAAATTTTGACGAGCACAATTAGGATTTCCAGCAATAACATCGAGATCAAATCTCAATTAGCTCCCATCATTTTTACAAGTTAACATTTACTACTGGTCACCAACTAATTACTACAAAAAAAAAATATCATAATGGATGAAACTCCTGATAAACCTAAAATATAATGTATCCAAATTCCAGTATATCTATCTTCCGCCGTCTGCGTATCTTTACTTTTCTTATTCATCTGTTTCGGTCTGAGAATTTGGAGTCCATATTCTTTCTTCGTCGATGACGGATTTTTTAACAAAATCGTTATCTCTCAACGACCTGATCACCATTTTATCTATTACTCTCCTCATCATTCCATTGAAACTCATAGAAGAAGAAGATGACACACATTTTATCTTGTTGTTGATGATTCAATTCACTAGCATAATGATTTCTACTCTCAAAACTAAGTTTTACTCCTTCATTTCTGGGCGGCTAATACAGTTTTGGCTTATGCTGTTTCGGGTCAGTCCTTTTTTTTCCTAATTTTTTTTTTTTTTTTAATTTATGCTTTTTAGTTTTTGGCTTCATTTCTGCTGCTTCTGCTTGTTTGATTTTAGGCTCATAATTTAGTTTTGTATGCAGGAAAATGGAAGATAGCATAACCCGCTCCCTCTATTCTATTTCCACTTCAGTGGAGCAGCCTCTATAATTTTCCTTTCCTGTACTAGTGAAAATTCGTGCTTGTAATCCGAGCAGATAAGGCAAGCATTAGGGGAAACCTTCGACTTGCCTTTTTTGTAATGGCTAGGGTATGATTGTGGAAACACGAAAGATCTCAAGAAACGGCTCTCATTCGATTTTATCCAGAGATCCATCCAGATAATATATTCAGCTTAATCGATTTGACGATGAAGTAGATGTGAAGATGTCTGGTGTATCCTTATCATTCATCTCTTCCACTTACTAGCCAAAGTTCTCCCTTTCTGTGGAGACATTTTTGTTTGTTTGATTCTAATGTTTGTTATCAGATTTCAATGCATATTCAAATCTGGATAGAATTTAGATTAGAATGCTATGTCTAAATACATTTAAGATCTCAATGAATAGTGGGTACTACTGAATTTTTTTGGATTTGTAATAGAAATTCAGTTGAAAGCTTCCTGCACATTTGTTCGTTTAACTGATTTTACACTAAAGCTTCCATAGACGGTGTCTCTCATTTTGAAATGGTGATTTTTCTTGCAGAAATACCAAAGCTTTTGGAATGGGTTTTGGTCATTTAGTTTGGATTATGAGATTGTCTGCCACTACGCCTTTATATTGTCACGAAATCTCTCTGTTTGGTAAGGATATTTTCAAGATAGTTGCAAATGTTTCAAGGAAAGCATATAAAGTCTCCTCCAAGATCCACCAACTATTTGTAAAAATATATTAAACAAATTGCTTACTTGTCTGTTGTCATAATTTATTTATTTTTTGTGCAGGGAATGTGCAGTTCCTCCATTGTTATGATTTCCCAGATGAGGAATTTTCATGACTTTCATCCATGAGGGGGTAGTGAATTGTGTTGTATGCGGAAACTTTACAGCAATAAATTAGTTATTTAGTTTGGATTATGATCTGCATAATTTCGAAAAGTTTTTAAGTTATTTAGTTTGTTATGAAACACGCAGGCGCATTGGTTTTTAAGTTATTTAGTTTGTTCTGAAACACGCACGCCAATGCGCCTGCCATTCCGTTAGTAATTTTCCAATCTTTGAAGAAATTCTACTCATATAACATAATCACTACATCTGACATAGGAGCCAATAAAAGAGATGGTCAATACTGCCCCATAGGGCCCTTTAACCTAGGTGTGCCCAAATAAATTGGGCCAAGGTAAGGCCTTATTTCCACAAGCAAATTCTAAATTTGACATTTAACTGTTGTTGATTCCTACAGCTACAGGGTGAGATTTTTTTTTACTTTCAATTCTGGTTCCATCGGGCGTTTAACAAATACCGGAACCACTTTGGCAATGTGACCTTACTTTGCTGTACAACTAATATTAGACCTTTAATCCCAATTCCATCGCTGCTTAGTATTATAGCATGACTGTTTTATGCTCGATGAGTTGACCAAAAAAACTCCTTGTAGAGCAGTGCAGTTCAATGAATGAATTGAAATGATAGTAGTTGTAGTGATGAAGATGAGAAAAACTCAACATATAGTTACATTACCTGTTACCACTTGAAACATTAATGTAATTTTGAATGCGTCTCTCAATAGGAGACGATGATCATTACTGGGCCATTAATCAAAACATGATCCGAAACACTACAACAAGTCCACCAGCTTTAAAGGCTTTAACACCCCAAAACGTGGATCTAGAACAAGTATCTCAAACATTTCCTAACCGTAGGATCACCTATATAACTCTCTTGTGAAACCCTAAAAACTCTAGCTAACCCTACAAAAATCTTCATTTCAGCCGCCTATAAGGCAAATTTTTCTGTTCATCTAGTTATAACTTAAATCTCACATTTTGTCTGTCCAAAAAACTTCTTTTTGAATAATGGATGATTTTTCAAGAAAATGTTTCTCCCTAACTGGTGATCTTACTACTATTCTTACTGCTGCTGCTACTGTGTTAACCATTCTTATTCTTATGAAACTTCCAGAAGATGGAGATATATTCAAATTGTAATATATAGATTGAGATTACGGTGATCTATTTACATACATCATTCTTTCCATCTGTCAGAAATAATTACTAGCTCATTTTGAGCAGATTACCAATATCTTAGATCTCATTAGGCAGTACTGGGTACTACTGAAAAGATTTGGAATTTTAATAGAAATTCAATTGAGTTCATGACTTCATTATCCCCTTATTATAGATATTCTTTTCTTTTCTTTTTTTAAATTTGGATTATGATCTTGACTCCTAAGATTATCACTTTGAATTGATTTTTTTAATCAAGAGGCGGTGGGTGCAGCAAATTAACTAAACAATGTTTCAATGGTCAAAATGTGGAAGCACATTTATGGGCTTGGTCAATAGCACTGATGTTTAAGCATCCTTGTTTCCAGTACTTGTAAATTAGTACCTGATGAACTAGATCTGGTAAACTCTTCATTTCTCTGATTATTTATTTTTTTGATCCTTGCGAATTTTAGTGTAATTGCTTTTTCTATTTTATTCAATTGTTTGATTTTAGAGTTTCTTCAAATATTGCTTGTGATTGTACGCTTTATTTATGAAGTGATGTTGATCTGGACTTTAATTTTAAGATGGGGGTTGTTATGTAATCTGATACATATGCTTAGTTTTGTAAGTTGTAAATGCTCAAGATTGTCTGCCTATACCTTAAGATTTAGGAAGTAATTTTCTCTCATTTCTTTCTTTTAGCATCATTGTTTTATAATTCAATCCCTAACATCAGGAATCATTTTGAATTGCAGAACGACGACATTATACTCAAGAAACTCTGGGGCAGAAAATTTGGTATATATGGAACCCTGAGCGGGTTTTCAAACCTCTGCAGAAAATTTTGACCGACAAATGGAATTCAACTCGATGCTTTTGCATGTGGGATGGTGAAATGGAACTGCAATCTAGAAGTTATCTTAGATACAATATTTTATAGATTTGCAAATTAGGAAATTATGTGTATTCATATGTGGGATTATTAGACGTGCATTTGTGTTCTTCTTGTAACTATTTCTGGATTAGTAGCATGTATCATCATTTTCGGATTCTTTCTTTTCACTTAGTTTGACAACTTTAGGTGCTAATGAGATAACTGAAATGAAATGTAATTAAAATTGTTTTAGCTTGTCATATTGTACGCTATAATATGGAACTCCAAGTATTCTATTTCTCAGCTTAAGTTTGAATGCATGTTGAGTGCAAACTCTTATACGAACAAAATTCAGAAACACTAGCTCGGATTGAGGAGTTAGTATTACATTATCTTTGGCGTCAGTAGAATCCTGTGCATTATTGGGAGTTAGTATTACATTATGTGATAAGTTCATCAATATGTGAAATCCTGCATCTTCTGGCAAACTGCAAGTACCACTGCTTGTGTCCACCTTGGAAAAATATTTGATGGGGGCGGTTTATGATGGGGGCATGGGGGACTAATCATGTCTTTACACGTGTCTTTGCTATAAATTGATTCCATCAAATTTTGTTTCCAAACATACAAAATAAGTGTATTTTTGATGAAAATAATAGTTATCTTAATTGGTGATATTTTATCCTTGATATTTTTGGTAACGGAATTTGTTAAAACAATTAATTGGAAAAACATATGTCAAGAAATGATTTGTCCACCATGCCCCCATCATAAAACGCCCCCATCAAAAATTTACTCGTCCACCTTGATGGTTCAGATACAATTTGACCGGGAGAGTAAATTTAGGGGGTTTGATAAACGAGTAATTTAGGAGGTGTGACAAACTATGGAGAGTAATTTTAGGAAATTGATTTGCTACGATTTTTTTCTCAACGGTTTTATTCTTTTAGATTTTAAATTAAAATTAATTTCCTTATCTGGATCGAATGTTATTAAAGTAATCTATTTTTAAGTATAAATAATTATTTGGAGTATATGTATTTTATTGATGGGTTTCTAATACGAAAAAGAAAAAATAAAAAGTGGCCAAGAAAAAAAGTTCCCCTTTACTAATATTAGAACAAAATTGTTTTGATATTAATTCCAAGAGATTATAGCTTATCTCTTATTCAAAAATTTACTAATGTTATGAAATTCAAAGAAAAATTAAATGATTGTCTATGATCTAGCTTGAAGCGAACAAATTAAGGGAATCGTTCTACAGTGAAACCTGAAGGATCGGAAACAAAACTACATATCAATCAATGTGTATACAGTCAATAAAAATTGTCTTTTTTTAAATATAGCCTACACTTTTATTAACCATAGCCCATTTTAACCCTAACCCACAATATTTTTCAATTTATTAACCATAGCCCGTACCATAGCCCATACTGAGTTACCATAAATTGGTAGTTAGTTAGAGGCGAGTTGAGTTGTTATATTGCCGATCCAACTGAGTTGATTCAGTAATTAAAACTAAATTCCAAACCAGCCATATTCACGTTCTTCTAAACCGGCCAAACGACAACCTCTAACTATGAACCCTAAAAATTTATCTTCCAAATTTGTTGAAAAATATACCCAATCATTATGGGACGAACTAAAGGAGAAAGAATCAAATCAACTTCACGAGATAATTGAAGGTTAGTTTTACTAAATTTTTAAGAATTTAAATTGAAACCTTAATGAGAAGAATTCATGTTATTGGGGTTTTGATGTTTAAGTAAAAAAAAATTGTTGTGGAGATTATGTTCATTAGTTGTAGACCAATTGGTATACAACGAATTTATAATTTACAGGTTTTATCAAAGTGTTTTTAGTTTTGGAGTGTTAGTATTAGGTTATGTATTTCAGGTGTTTGATAAATTGTTTAAATCAGACACATCTATGTTAGGGAGCATATATATATTTTTGATTTTGTTTGTGATGCTGAAAATCTATAAGTGTTGTTGAGTTAGAATTTTCTTTAGCAATGTAGCATTAGTTACACATTTTGAATCACGTACTCTAGTAAAGTTTCCATGGGAATATGACTCAAGCTAAATAATGGATCATCATTACCAAAAAAAATTGATATTTATTTAAAGACAAAGCAAAAAAAAACCTGCAGGTGGCTTTTCACATGGTAAATGGTTAAGCCTTCACCTTTCATTAGCTTCAGCACACCCTTGGGAGTAGCTCATGTAGGTCATATATCACTATTAAATATTAGAAAAAAGCCTGATCCCTCTAGCCAAAAAACGACCAATTAGTAAGTCAAGGCATAAAGGGATAACCACTTTCACTGCCACCATGAGGGGCTTATTAAATATCACATGCAATTCTACTAGATAACTAGCTATATTTACAAAGCAGATGCTGCTCCTTCCTTGTTCCCGCTTAAATTCAGGAATAAATCATTTTTGGTCACGGTACAATTTAGTATACCGGAATTTTCTGAGCCATGCATATTGCTGGCGTACCACTACTTCTGAATCAAATTCTGAAGCTGTCGTAAATATCAGCAAGTGATTTTTGCAACTAATTTCCAAATGCATTACAAACTTAGAAGTGGTTTTATAGCAATGAACGCATTTTATCATTACTTTCGTCACTTACTGTTGTGCTTTTGGTTCTTCGCCATAAGGTCGTAATGCATATAAAAAAATTGTCCTGGGTGCAACATTCTGTCTAGCATGATCCACTTTCACTGCCACAAGTTGGTCTGCCCAATCCTTCCATTCACTTGGTTTGTTGTGGTCATATGTTCCTATACCACCCACACTACTTCTTCCCATTTGACTGTTATGTATTGGGATATTCTCAGGAATTAAAATCAAGAAAAGCCTCCATAGGATCTGCAAACTAGGAAACATCATTACTATCTTTTATATATGGACTGGATGTGGTGGAATTAAGTACTCCATAAGGAAAATGTTGATTTAATGTCAAAGATGATCCATTATTTAGGTTGCATTAATTTTGATATATTAAGGAAATAGTAGATATAATATTTATATTAAGTAGATATGTGACATTAAATGGAATTTAATTTCCCCTCTTATTTTTTTAGGTTTACAAAAAGAACGACAAGAATGACCTCATCTTCAGTTCAGATGGGTGATCGACCACCAAATAAAGAAGTTGCGGATGAGATAGACGAAGATACAATGGAAGAGAGTGATAGGGATGAATACAATGAGAATAAGTATAGTCGTGAAGCAAAAAGTGATGAGGTTGATAACGAGAACGGTGATAAGGATAATGAAGAGATCAATAGTTATGAGCATGACAACGAGAATTAATGTTGATAAAGATGATGAAGAAAATACTTACAATGATAGTAATATAAAATATAATGGAAAAATAGTGGTTGAAGCAAGTGACATCCCCGGACAACAGATTAATCCACATTTTTTATGTTAGGGATTGAATTCAAACTAGAACACATTTACTTTCAGAGTACATTAAGAATCTTAAATGTTACAAACATATTTTTCACTTTTTATGTTAAGCAGATTTTGCATTTGAAGCCGTAACATATAACTTTCTATGTCTTGGATGTGTCGCTCTAATAGTTATACACACTTTTTTTTTCAGTTTATAGTTTTCAGAAAATAATTCAATGGTTATCAAAGTCAGGGGAAAAGAAAATCATAGTGGGTCTGGTGTACGAGAATCCAATGAATTCACGGCCACGAGAGGGTCCGTGAGTTTTCAATGGTAATCAAAGTTAGGGGAATAGAAAATTCACATTGGGTCTGGTGTATGAGAATTCAATGAGTTCACGACCACCAAAGGGTCCGTGAGTTCTCAATGGAAATCAAAGTCAGGGGAAAAGAAGATACACAATGCGTCTGATGTATGAGAATTCAATGATTTCACGGCCACTAGAGGGTCCGTGAGTTTTCAATGGTAATCAAAGTCACGGGAAAACAAAATTCACAATGGCTCTGGTATACGAGAATTCAATGGATTCTCGATCACCAGAAGGTCCGTGAAATTCCTATGTCAGTTCAACAAACATATTAAAACGAGATTAAAGGTTAAAACACGTAATACAAAAAGATCAAACTTAAATAACCTCATTATAAGAAATACAAGCACTAGTAGAATTGTTAGTACCAACATGATCTTCCAGTAAGTTTCCAATTGATTTTTCTAGGGTTTTAGATGGTGTAGACAAAGAACTTGATGAATTTTCTTCCATTTTAATAACAAATATTAAATAATGAATATATAAACTTTGTATCTAGTAAAAACTAGGGTTCTAAGGTTAAGATTTTTCTTTTCTCATGTATATAAAACTCCTGTTGAAAGAAAAAAAAAAAAAAACCTAAAACGTTTTTTTATAAACGTTTAGGTTTTTTTATTGATTCACTGAGTCACTAGTGTTTCAACTCACTCTCTCACTTATTCACTGATTTGCTAGCCTAGTTTATGGGCTATGAATAATAATAAAAAAATGTCAAACTTTGAATTTTAGTAAAAATAAATTGACCAAAGTCAAATGGACTATGGTTAATAAAAGTGTGGGCTATATTTAAGAGAAACCTAAAAATTGAAGGTTCAATTAATTTTTTAGCCAAGCACAACACGCTAAAATTTGAGCCCAGCCCATCCCAATTTACACCTCTACGCTAGTGGGTTCAATGAAAATCTATTGGTTTCATTCACAACTACGGTCTTATACCCCAGCAAGTAAACATATGATTCCAACATTATTGTGCTCATACTTTTAGATCAAATTAAAACATCGGTAATTAACCAGGTCATGCAAAGCCAGGAAGAACTTTTTCCCAAGAGGAATGCACTAAGCATACCGTTTTTAAGTGGGTTACTTGCTTTAGACGGTTTTTCATCTATCTATCTATCTATATCTATATATATATATATATATATATGTGCGGATTGATGGGAGAAAGTATTTTCTTCTTCTAATCTCTAATATCTCAATCTTTTTTGCCACTATTCATCTTATGGAGTTTTCTCTTCTCTGTTATTCTCTTAATTTTGTGATTTTTTTATTCTCAAATCATAATGGATCCCAAAAGGGTTATGCCACAAACACAGACTTGTGAGGTCTTAAATATGTTTGCCTTCTTTGATACCAATTGAAAAAACGCGGGTCTAGCAACCTCACCCAATATTTCGATTAGCAATCTATATGGACAACTCCGAGTTGTTTTCTAGTGAATCAACTAGACAGTTAGACTCAATCAATAGAAAATACTCAAGCAGTTATTATCTCAATCTCTCAATTTGATTTACTCAAGCAAATATGATTCAAGAGTCTTAATCAAAGAAAGATAACTTGGATGGTACCAAAGACCAATATCCAAGTGTCAATCAATTTAAATCAACAACCAATAAGGTCGGATATTCTAATTGATTGAACAACGCACAACCAGTATTATTTCAATTAATATAATGCGGAAAAGAAATAACACAGACACCATAATTTTGCTAACGAGGAAACCGCTAATGCACAAAAACCCCGGGACCTAGTCCAGATAAAACATACACTGTATTAAGCCGCTACAAATACTAGCCTACTCCAAATTAACTTCGTCCTGGACTGTAGTTGAACCCCAATCAATCTCACACTGATCCAAGGTACAGTTATACTCCTACGGCTCTGATCCAAGCAGGATACTGCGCACTTGATTCCCTAAGTTGATCTCACCCACAACCAAGAGTTGCTACGACCCAAAGTCGAAAACTTTCATAAACAAATCTGTCTCACACAGAAAAGTCTATAAGATAGATAAATCCGTCTCCCATGAATAAACCTATGAGTTTTGTTCCATATTTTGATAAATCAAGGTGAACAGGAACCAATCAATAAAACTAGACTTATATTCCTGAAGAATAGCTCAGTTTTATCAATCACCTCACAATAGTCTTAATCGACACAGCGAAAAAAGATATTGTGGAATCACAAACGATGAGACGGAGATGTTTGTGATTACTTTTATATCTTGCCTATAGGAGATAAAAATCTCAAGACAATTATTACAATTGTACTCGTACGATAGAAACATCAAGATCAGATCACACAACTACAAGAAAAGTAGTATCGGTCTGGCTTCACAATCCCAATGAAATCTTTAAGTCATTAACCTGGTTTTAGAAGAAGAAAACCAAAGGTTAAAGGAGAATCGACTCTAGATTAGCAAACTAGTATCACACAGAATGTGTGGGGATTTGGTTTCCCATTTGCTAGATTTCTCCCTTATATAGTCTTTCAAATCAGGGTTTGCTATCAATCTTAGTTTAGTAACAAAGCATTCAATATTCACCGTTAGATGAAAACATGATTAGATACAAGCTAATATCTCTCAACCGTTAGATCGAAAACTTAGCTTGTCATACACACATGTACTTGATGATTTTGGGTTTGTGTAACCATACCCAAACGTGTACAATAGTTGGCTCAATATTAGTCAACCAAATGGTTAGCCAAATGATAAATTTCATATCAACCATATCCTTCTTCACCATAACTAGTCCAAATGACTCAAATGAACTAGTTAGAGGGTTCGAGAACTTCCGACAGTTTGCGGAATGAGTTCTCAGACTGAAACTGAGCTACAACTCCAGCAGTAATTCTCGGGTTTGAGAATATCACATGTGTATTCTTAGTCTATATAGTAATACGACTTTTGTCTCAAGATAGGAGATAGAGTAGATAGACTTTTGAGTGATAGATAAGTTCAAGTCTCCACATACCCTTTATTCGATGAAGATCCACTGGTTCCTTGAGTAGTCCTTCGTCTTGTATGAGTAGTCCTTCGTATTGTATGATGATTTCCATGGAGTTCTTGAGATCAACTACACTTTCTATCCTAGTCCTAGACCTTAGCTACAGTGGACTAGAAATCAAGACTTTATAGTTTTGATCACTAACAATGACAAACATGCTTGAGATAGCAACGCATGCTATTTCGACCGAGCAATGCTCTAACACAACCATATGGCGGGATGGGAATAAATTCAACTATGTCCATTAGCAGAAATCTCAATGGTACCCCAAAACGGAAAAATGATAAGAAAAGTTGGATATTTTGTTTTATGTTTTCATTTGGAAACAAAAAAAGTTACTCATCATGATCAACTACCCATTACCTAGATCTTCTTTTATAATTCAGAGAGAAGATAAATTTCCTACAATTGATTCATACTTCTACAACTGGTTTGGTTAGATATTCTGTGTAATCCACTCTGTGTCTCTCAACTCTATCTAACACTCTTTTAATCACGGATTTAAGGTTTAAATTTCACCACTGTCATCAATATTTTTCATATTTATTTGTGAAGTAGGTGTTGTTTTGTTTACAGATCTTGATTTCTCAGTGTAAGAATTCCTAACTCATTTGATTTACTTGAATCTTTGCATGTTATAGTCTTCGATGTTGTTTGTGCTTTGTTTTTTTATTCGTGATCTTGTTAATGTATTGTTTGTGTTTTTTTCCTAAATTTCACTTTATTATGTCAATTGGGTTCAATTAGTTTATTTCCCAAAATTTGCACACCGAATAAAGTATAATTTTGGTGATTTTTGAGTATATTTTTGTATGTTTCATGGAAATTGTTGCTTGAAAGTTGATTTTTCTTCAAATCTGAGTATGTGTAGCTTGTTTATCCTAATTTTTACATTATATTCTATTGAGTATGATTTTGTTGACTTGATTACCTAGAAACTGAGTATGTTGAGTATCCCTACATTATTTTATTTTATTTGTTTTTGTAGTGGCATTGATTTTTCTTTAAACCTGAGTATGATTTTTCTCTTGTTGTTGTTTATTTGCTCATCGATGATGCTGCGATTCTGATGATTTTGTTGGTTTGGATCTTTTTTTTTGGCGTTTGAAATGAAAAGAATTGTTTAGTGTTGTATAATTGATATAACATCCTGTATTGTCTTTGGTAAGTTTGAAGATGTATACTATGTAGCATTAATTTCTACTTGTTTAGTGTTTTCATTGTTTGTTTGTCAGTATGATTAATTCTTGGTCTCTATTATAATAATTATTCTATATGTAAATATTTTGCTTCAAGTTGATTTTACTCCTAAAATAAGCATGCTAGCTGTATTTTCTGGCTAATTCAGGCAGTAGTAGTATTATACTGAATAGTCGAATAGTGTGTAATATCTTCAATATGTTGTTAGTATGGATGAACTTATTTGAGTTTTGGAGTGAATTGATTTTGATTTAGTTGTATTATTAGATCTTTCTGTATTATCTTTTCCAAGCATGAGTTCTTTGGTTGACGTTGTTGATTTGCACATCGAGGAAAACCAACTGTAAGGGATTAGTATGTTGTCAATGAGGTTGTTCACTACTATATTTAGTTGTTTTAAACAATGTATAGGGCTGAAGTTTCAAAGCTTTGCATTATTGTGCAGTTATTTTTTGAGGATTTATACATGTTTTGTTGAAGTAAATGTGAAGGAGTTGCTTACTTGCTATAGGTTATGTAATTTGGTATGTTGTGTTTTAAAGTAAAATATGTTCTTGGATTGGATTGGTTTTTATGATTGATCTAGAATTTTTGTTTTGAATCGTTAAAGAAATTATATTGGTTATTAGAGTCATAATACTAATTTGGTGTCTTTGTTCGTGACAGGTTTAACGATGGTTAGAAATGAAGAAGATAACATTCTTGATGTGTTCCTTGCATTTTTTTCTTATGTTATCATTTGGCACTGGTGGTTCCTACATATTCATTGAGGCGCTCTGGATAGTTGGAAGACATGATAAGCTTCTCAAGGAAAGGTTGGTGGCGGTCTTTTGGGCATTTGTTGCTTTTGGGTTTTGCATCTCTCTAGGAATGTTCATATGTCATGTTATTATACTATCTCTCCAAAAATACCACTGGTTCAAGGTGTTTAGCCTCATCATTGGTACTGCATTGTCATTGATTTTTGCGGTACTCGTTTACGTCCTCTTGACATCATTAGACTTACAACATCCTTGAGTCTTTCTCAATACTGATTTCTGGTTGCGTGGAAGGAAGGGAAGGATGTGACATCACTTTAGGAACATATAAACTGGTATATTTCAATAAAAATCTCTGCTCGTGCAAGAGTTATATGGTACGGGAGAGTTAATGTATCATTCGGTCCTCATGATGGTGGGTGGTTTTTTTTATGGTGTTTGAAATCATGTTATTGATTGTTGAACATATGTTAAAGTGATTATTTATTGAACTACCTACCTTCACGAACATCTAAATCTCACATTTCCGCCTGTAATTCGAAAAACATATTAGATATTCTATAATATATGTTGTAGTTAATTGTGTAATCCTCTATAAACATAGCTTGTATTTGTGAATATATTGAAATAAAATGTGACATATGTGATACCATATATGATATTTGTGAAAAAATTGTTGTTACATATTTAATAACTATGTTATACCAAAGGAAAACACACATTTAAAATAATATATACTTCATTCCACGTGTAGATGCATTTTGCTACAAACTACATC
>JAJJWX010003067.1:0-11746 GCA_023529315.1 Papaver bracteatum | reverse complement strand
TGAATTTGAGATCGGACATGTTTGAGATAGGACGAATTTGAGTGATAGCTTAGTGAAATTAGTTTCGTAGCAAGAAGGATTTGTTTCTGACTTGCGTCTTTGAATTGATTTGCGAAGTTCCTAAACCTCCTACGTTCAAGGAGCTCTTCGTTCATGACTGCATCCCGTGTAATTTCGTCATCCACTAGGGGAGATGATTTGCCAACTGTATCTCGTTTCGGCAATAGAAATCGAGGAAAATAATTAGCCAAGTGATCATTTTATGATGTCAGTCATGGTGTTGGGTACAATGTTCCCTAACATCCAGCAACCAAACAATTCTGATTATCCCGTAAACCAGAATATTGATTAAAAACAAAGCAAGAGAGAGACGGGACGAGAAATACCATGTTTGAGGTGTGAAATCTTACGCCACTCTTCATAGCCGTGACAACATCTTTTCAGCAATAGTGGACTATTTCTAATGTTTAAGATTTGTAGGGAGGTCAGGCATCGCATCTGTGCTTCAGAAGGAAGATACTCCAGATTCTTGCAATTTTCTACGTCCAAGATCCGTCGGGAAGATAATTTTCCAAACCACTCGGGCAAACTCAACAGACCAGGAAAACCTCTTATAGTGAAACGCTGTAATGATGTAAGGATTTGAAGTTGGTCTGGCAACACATCATCCCGTAGAGTAGGCCCACCCGCATATCTTTAATTCACAGAGGGATTTGAAGTACTGTTCAGCCTCAGATCCGGAGGCCGCTGGGAATGGAAAAGATGTTAAGTCTTCTGAAAATCCACCAATTATCAGCGTCTGAAGTGCTGAAAGGTATTGTATACCATCTGGAAATGATTGAAGACTTCTGCACCCTTCAATAGCTAAATGGGTCAGAGAATTCAATCCTCTGAAATCTGCAGGAAATATCATTAAAGAAGGGCATCTCAAAATTTCAATCTTGGAAATGAAATCGTTAGAAAGTTGATCAGGTTGATAATGTTTCTGCTGCTCATCGTCCGGAAGAAAGCCTTCAAATGCATCACAATCAGTGACCCGTAAAGTCTGGGATCCCTTTGCAGCTCGATTTTAAAAAATTTCTTTTTAAGAGATAGAAATTTTGTTGGCACGCTTGATAACTTCGAACAGTGTCTAATATCCAACTCTTCAAGGCGAGAGAAACTAGATGCTGATGACTGCTCGTCTGGCAACCAGTCTTCCAAATTAAAGAAATCAATCACATGAAGACTTATCAAAGAAGGGAATGATGTTTCTTCATTACTAGAAGATTCTTCATTGCTTCGATAGAACTCATTACCAATTTGGTTGATACCTCCAAAGCCTTCTTCATTACCAATTTGCTTCGATAGAACTCATCTAACGGTCAAGGGTAGAAATGTCATACATTCACATGTGTAAGCCCACACATGTGAACTCATCTAACGGTCAAGGGTAGAAATGTCATACATTCACATGTGTAAGCCTACACATGTGGGATATCACCCGCTTACCAGAATTTTTCTCTCTCTAGGATAAATTCACTAATTTTTTCAGTTATGGGATAGATCCCCAAACCAATTAGTGAAAATGGGATAAATTCCCAATTTTCCCATTCTATATTGACCACTAGGTTGTCTGACGGCCCTCTTCATCAATATATAAGAAAAGGCTTCGCTTTTTCTAAGTGAATTCTGTGAAAGTGTTCCCATAAGGCTCGGTCTAAGAGTGCAAAAGGGGTTTCAAAGTGATGTAAATAAAAACAGGGTAGCTAATTAAGTTACACACATTAGTAAATTGAACAAATTTAAAATTGGCAAGTAAAAGACAACACAGTGAGTTCCATTTGGGGTTGCAGCTTGCGGGTAAGGTGGAAAATGGAAATTAAACACATTAGTTTATATGGCATCGGTAAACAGAGCTGGTCCTAAGGGGTTCAGAGGGTGCGACGCACCAGGCCCGACTCTGACCTGAGGCTTTTTCTCAAAATCATTAATCTAAATTGACAAGTTGCATTTACATTTTATATATTTAAATAATTATAATTATTGGTAATCCTTTACATAAAATTGATCATAAGCTTATGTTTTCAACGTACTATTCAATTTTTGAAAATTAAACTGAGTCATGTTTAATTCATAGTATAATATTAGGCTGTTTTCTAAATTTTCCTCTTCATATTTTTGCTCTTGCTACTAAACAAAGGAAAAGAAAAAAATTAACCTTCTGAATTCGGGATCAGCAATTTTTAGATTTATATAAAGAATGTATATGAGATATTTAAATATTAAATTTTTCTAGTATCGTATTTTAAAACTGACAATAAATTTTTAATTTAGCATATGATTTGGTTCTTGGAAATAAAAACAGAGTTTTCCTCATCATATTTTTGTTTTTCTCGGTTATCGATATAAAATTACACTTTTTTAATAGTGCACCATATTATGGGGGGGGGAATTGACCATATATAAAGGCATTATGATTAAGTTCGCACAAGGCCCTTAGAGACACAAGATCGGCTCTGTCGGTAAAGAATTACCCTAAACAAAAAGTATATACATAAATTGCAACTTGTGTGTATGCAGAAGTAGTCATGCATTACGTGCTCATATGATCATATATGAGAACGCCATTAACATCCACTGGTGTAGGGTAAACATCATAGAGTCAAATAAATAGAAAAACGTCATATTGCAAGACCAAGACCAGGTAATATTGGATAATATTTTGTTGCAATAGGAATCTATTGTTTACTACAACTGCACACTCCTGATGGCTCACTTCTTAGTTATTATTTGTGTGTCGAAAAATACTAATCAATTGATACGAAATGTTTGGATGCATTTTCCAAGTCCGAATTGCCTCTATAAATGAAGAAGATTTTTTATCACATAAATCCACCACTAAAGCTTCTAAAGTCTAATCATAACCAAGCATGATGTCTTCTAAGAGTTCCCAAGTCTGGTTGTTTCTCTTTGCAACGCTTGTTTTGTCTCTCTACATTGGTAAGTATCCGCAAATTGGATGGGGTGGCTAGCTCACCCTTAGTTGTTATTACCATAATACGTTCATATGGTCTCTTCATTTTTACTTTTTATTTTTTTTTTCTTTCGAAGAAACCTCTTCATTGCGTTTGCTATATAGCTAATGGATTTCTGTTTCACATACATGTAGCATATTGAATTTGTTACTCTCTAATTATGTGCATTTGATGATGTATATGTAGAGACGACGTCCGCAGCTTTTTCTAGTTGCAGATCAGGAGAAACCCATGTAATAACACCTTATTACCAAGCTGGATGCGCTTGGGCTGGCACCGACTGCAGAAAGAGATGTAAAAGTCAGGGTAAAATTTTGTGGTACGCTGAATGCCAGAAGGACTTGCTCGGTCAAATTAGGTGCGAAGGTTGCTGTGTAGCTCCACCACCTTCTCCTCCTCCACCATGTCCTTCACCGTCCGTCACCTCCACCGTCAATGTGATGTGACATCATTATCACCGCAGCACAGTGAACAAAACTCAAGTAAAGCGCTATCACGTGATCATTAGCTAGCTGCCGCCAATGAGGCCATGAGATGGATGTGGCGTACGTTAAGTTATAAATGCGTGTTTAACAGTAAAAATAAGAAGCGTTTACGTTATTTTGTTTAGGTGTGTAGTGATTCGTGATTTTTATTTTCCATGGATGTATTTGTATTTGTACCATGAATTGCTAGTGCTGATCTAGAGGGTAGACACACTGTTGGAACAATTGTTGATTTCACACCTGCAAAACAAACATTAAACACAAACACCGAGTGATGACCGAGTCACGACCAGGTCGCTCTTTTTAAAACGTTTCGTGGCTCTGGCTTGAGTTTTGTGCAAATAGTCTTTCTTCGTCACAACGTCCCCAAGATAAAACAACCGAGAAAAATTCTCGTCGATCTCTCATGCACACAGTAAGAAATCGATCCCTATCACTTTTTCAATCTTGCTTATAAACTGTCTCTTGATTCACAAAAACAAGAGAAAGAAAACTCATGTTCTAGGTTCTCAAAATCAAGCAATTATAGCCTTCACAATTAAGATATTTTATTTTTAATTGTCTCCATAAAATCCTCTCAGAATAACCAAAAGCAGTGGATAGACCTCACAAGAGTCCGCTCCCGGACTAATGTCATATATACTAGTTAGACCACATGTGCGATGCATATGCTTGATTTTGATTGCTTTAACTTTAACAACACCAAATTTGATGGTAATGAAAAAAAAATCTTAATAATTTTTTTTAATATTCTTATTTGTACTCATTACGTAGATAATTCAAAGAGCTTTTCCGAATATACTAATTTGCAAAATCCGTATGTATTTTGAAAAATATCAAGTTTTAAATTTTTTAGATATAATTTTAAAACAATGACATTCATGTAAATATATAATCATTGGGTTAATATACATTCTTACCCTTGAATATATATGCATATTCATGATTGATATTTAAGGTCATATTAGTAATATCAAGGTGACACCAAACTATTTTGTTTTTTTATGACAAAAATAAAAGGCTTCACCAAAACTGGGTCTTTTCTTTATTATAGTATAAGATATATATATATATATATATATATACACAATCAGTAGGGGGAGGGCCTCAAAATGCTTAACCACTGGGCCAAGCTCGAATTGATATTATAGATGTACAAAAGAATTCTTTTAAAAATATATATCCCAATAATCCCCCACTTATATGTAGTATTATATACTTCTAAAGGCATGAGACTTTTTCCCATTAGAAATTGAGTCATTTTGTGATGGATACCCACTTAGAATAGGTTCAAAGGGAATAACGATTCACAAATGATACGGAGATAGAATCATGCATCTTTCCCATGGCATGATATCCTGAAGTGGGTTTAGGTTGAGTTCTTAAACTCTTAATGATGTCTATAGCTCTGTATAGAGTGGGTTACCAAGCTACGTGCGTACCTTTGATAGAATCACCTGTGTGAATGGGAAAGTGTGACCGCTTTCTATGAGAACATGGGCAGTTCTCTAGAACATTCATTGAAACTGGGATAAACACAAGGCCGTAATGTGCTGGCATTTAGGAGTTTACTCTTAGTATAGTTGTGTGTTAAGTAATTTGTTCTCTTCATAGATTTCAAAGACATATGTTCAGTTTGTGTTAGAGTTCACAGAATTCAATACTATGTAAAGGTTCAAAATCGAAAAATATCTTTGCTTATGCACATAACTATAACTATATGGATCTTGATCACTTTTATTGCTAAGCCCTGTAGATCACATAACTCCTAAATATTTGTTGATGTAAGAACGAAGAACGAGCCAGCACTTTACCAAAAACAAATTATCTAACCATCTCTCTCCTTGTATTGTAACATCATCAAATTTACTTACGTTTTTTTATTTTATTGTGCCTTTTTATTTTATCTTAGGACTTAGTTTATCTACATTTTTTTTTTTTGCACTTTGAGACACTTATTTAAATCCGGAGTGAGAAGGCTGCAATACTTGTTCTACACATCCATTCGTACAGAACTTGTCAAGTATTGGCAGTTGGGAATCAAATCAATCAGCATGCTCTCTGATATGTCTAGTCAAGATAATACACTACACCAGTAATATATTCCCTCGTTGCACCGCCCTGGCCTGGTTTAGTTCCAACCAGTTCACTGGGCTACATCATCTTAATATTCTCCTTTACCTCTTTACTAGTACAGCTTAGTTCATCTACCAAATTCGTTTGGAAGATTGATAATTTCTCAAAGCTGAATCCTGAAGTAGAAACTTATTCCGATGTAAATCTGATGTTTTTTCTGTTGGTAGTCTAAAAATGATAAGCCGCATAGGAAAGTCGTCGGAACGGTTGGTTTTGAACCCAGAAACAATGTGCGATGGAGAACATGTATAAACGTCATGATCTTACTAATTTTGAGATAAATCACATATCAAACCTACTACAACAATTTCAAGATCAGTTTGAATGGCCTATTCTTTTCTGAAGCATATTACTGGTCAGACGATGCTTGACTTGTACGCCACCAAAATGAAAAAGCAAATAAAAAAAGCATTGTAGTATGATCATCCTGCAATTAATATCAAAATTTTATCTTAGGTGTGATATATGTGAAATCATCATCAGAACTTCATTTGATCTCCACAAGTACAATAACAACTGCGAAATATGCTTCGAACCTCATTCCAACGACATATTTTATGATCCAGACCTTAATTCCGCCGTAAACATGGGACTAGAGGTGTAAAACGTGACGGCCCGGCACAGCCCGGCACACGAAGTCGCGTGCTTCACGTGCCATGTGCCGTGCTATGCTGTGCCAACTGACAAAGTTTGTCATGACAACAGTTTAATGAGGAAAAAGGTTTTCTCACTTGATCAATCGAAGAAGGTTACAACAACATCAACTTATACACGTTTCAAGAGCTAAAAACAGAAAGAGAATCTCTACGAATACAAACTAAATGAATGCATATTATACGTTACAATCGGAAACAAAATATATCCATATCTTCTATCATAACGCCTATATCATATATCTTCAAATATCTTCTAACACCCCCTCAACCTCAAGATGGTATAGAACACATCTTGAGGTTGTTGGTCAAGAAACTTGAGACGAAGCGAAGATAAAGACTTTGTGAAAAGATCTCAAAAGCTGCATTTCTGAGCTAACATACGGTAGTGTAATGGTCTTCCTTTTGAAGTGATGACGAACGAAATGACAATCGATCTCAATGTGTTTCGTACGCTCATGAAAAACATCATTATGAGCAATATGAATAGCTGCTTTATTGTCACAGTATAAAGGAGTTGTACCCGTCGAATGGATGCCCATGTCACTCAATAACCAACGTAACAAACTATTTCGAGGTAGTGTGTGCCATAGCTCTGTATTCAGCCTCAGCACTAGATCGAGAGACAACTGTCTGCTTTTTACTACGCCAAGAGATTAGGGAATTGCCTAGAAAAATACAATAACCAGATGTTGATCTTCTATCGGTTACATCACCTGCCCAATCAGAGTCTGTATATGCATGAAGACGAAGGTCTGACTTAGAGGAGAATTGCAAACCTTGATACAATGTTCCTTTGACGTATCTTAGAATCCTAAGAATGGCAGCAAAATGTGTAGTGCGAGGAGCTGACATGAATTGACTTACAACATGCACCGCATAGCTAATATCTGGTCTTGTTATTGTCAAATAATTAAGACTTCCAACTAGTTGTCTATAGAGAGTTGGATCAGGTAGAGCTTTTCCATCAATAGGATTGAGCTTAACATTAAGCTCAAGAGGTGTTTCTGAGGTCTTACTATCTGTTAAACCAGCTCGATTAAGAATCTCAGAAGCATATTTAACTTGAGATATAAAACAACCTTCAGATGATCTATCAACTTCTATGCCCAGGAAGTATCTTAAGTGACCAAGATCTTTCATTTGAAAGCATAAATTCAGATGAGTTTTGAGAGATTTTATACCTTCCTTGTCACTGCCTGTGATGACCATATCATCCACATATAGCAGAGGAGAACAGGTTCCTTTTGCAGACCTTCAAGAACATTGCGAGTCATATGGACTTTGACGAAAACCAAATTGAAGAATAGCAAAAGAAAATTTCTAACCATGCACGAGGTGCTTGTTTGAGTCCATAGAGAGCTTTACGAAGTTTACACACCTGATTAGGATGATGAACTAAGCCGGAGGGGTCTCATATACACTTCCTCTTGTAGTTCTCCGTGCAAGAATGCATTTTTAACATCCATCCTGGTGAAGATCCCAATTTCGTAAATGCCCACAAAGAAGAAGAGTACGAACTGTTGTCATACGTGCAACAGGAGCAAAAGTCTCTTCATAATCAATCCCATACTGTTGTGTATTTCCCTGAGCAACCACTCTAGATTTGCAACGTTCTAAGGTACCATCTGACTTGGTTTTGACCTTGTATACCCAATGACTGCCCACAATAGGTTTTCCAGGTGGTAAATCTACCATATCCCATGTGCCAGCAAGTTTATGTGCAGTCAATTCTTCTCCCATTGAATCTTTCCATTCAGGTATCAATGAAGCTTCCCTGTAACTTTTAGGTTCATTTAAAGACAAAATGCTTGACAAGGAACAGTGATAATCAGAGTACTTAGCTGGTGGTTTTCGTACACGTGGAGGTAGATGAATAGCTTCTTGGATAGGATCCTCATGTGAAGATGCAATGTTGGAATCCTCCATAGAGTTGTCAGTATCAGCTTCACCTTCAGTAACTTCACTAGATTCAACAGGGGTAGGAACAAGAGTATCTGTGATAGGTAAGGAATTCTCAGAAGAACTATCATGAAAGGGATCTAGATATGTGAAGCTCTCTAAAGTAGAAGCTTTGCTACTAGGAAGAGACCAAAAAGGGATTTTATCCCAAAAGGTTACATGTCGAGAAATACGTAACCTTCTAGTTTCTGGATCATAGCATCTGTAACCTTTTTGTTCTATACCATATCCTAAGAAAACACAAAGAGTATTTTTCTTTCCAAGTTTATTTCGCTCACGATCTGAGAGAAGAACAAAGCATGTTGAACCAAAAACATGAAGTTCAGAGTAGATTGGTTTCTTGTTGAACAAGCTCTCGTACGGTGATATCCCACCTATGACTTCACTTGGAATGCGATTGATATTGTAGACGGCAGTAAGAGTGGATTCACCCCAGAAGTTTGATGGAACAGAATAAGATAGAAGTTGTGTTCTAGCTGTTTCAATAATATGTCGATGTTTTCTTTCAGCAACACCGTTTTGTTCGGAGTTTCTGTACAGGATAATTGAAGAAGGGTTCCTTGAGATTTTAGGAAATCCTTGAAAGGATTGGATATGTACTCACCACCTTGATCAGCACGAAAAGTTTTGACAGTTTTTTTAAATTGTGTTTTGACCATTGTAGAGAAATCAGTAAATTTTCGAAAACTCTGACCTGTTGTTGAAAAGATAAATCCATGTATACCTAGTATGATCATCAATGAAAATAACATAGTATAAAGCCCCTCCTTTAGTTGGGAAGGGAGCCTTACCCCAAACATCAGAATGTATAAGATCGAAAGGTTCTTTAGAGAAGGTAATACTTTTATTGAAAGGAAGAGCAGGCTGTTTGCCCATTTTACAGGCAATGCAATGGGGTTCTTTGTCAACAGATATGTTTCCTAACAATCCTTTATTAATCATATAAGAAAGACGAGAGAAAGAGACATGTCCTAACTTAGAATGCCAAGAAATAAAGGGAGAAACTGTGGAATGCAAGGTAAAGGCGGAAGCAGCAACAAGTTTGTTCTTGGATTGCTGAGGAATAACTAGAGACTCCAAAAGATATAACCGACCAACTCTACGGCCTATCCCAACAAGCATCTTTGTCATAGGATCCTGTATAAAACAACCAGAAGAGGTAAAGTGAATGTTAAAGCCTTGGTTGCATAACTGACCAATAGATATGAGATTCATTTTAATCTGAGGCACTAAGAGCACATCGTGTATATGAATTTTGTCTGAAAGTCTAATCTGGCCAATATGAGTAGCACTTATTTCTGTACCATCTGCAGTATGAATTTTTGGTGTAACAATGGGACAACTTTTCTCAAACAATGTTGAGTTAAAAGTCATGTGATTTGATGCACCCGAGTCAAGAAACCATTCAGTTGAATATGTACCTGTGGAACTGAAAAGCGAAGCACTGGAGTTATTACCAATAGATTGAGCTTGTTTGAGCATCTCCGGATTTCAAGAAGATTGGGTGATGCCAGATTGTCCAAACAAGATCTTGTGATTTCTCCAGACTATATGACAAACTAGGTGGAGTGCAGATAGATGTGCGAGGACATTACCATTCAATCTTCTTCTTTCTCTCATGTTTCTAGATGATGGAGATGTGCGCTTCCAACTAGATGTCCAAAGGCTTTGCAAGAGTTACATTGAGGTGTGCCAGGAGATCTTTGAAGCCCGAGAAGCACTTGCGAGAAGATGTACTTGATGGAAGAGTGTGTCCTTGCAAGATGACCAAAATTCTTGCAAAGTTATGACATTGAACTTGAGATAAATCACGAGTACCTCTTTGCGTATTGAATCGAGAGTTGTAACTTGGTGATCGCGTAATCTGCAAGAAACAGCAGAATCTCTAGCTTAACTCTCTTACGGGTTTCTTCAAACATGAGCTCGAAAAGTGCGCTTTCAACCGTTGGAAGGGGAGATCGATGAAGAATTGATGCTCGACGAGTTTCAAATTCATCTCTCAATGCCATTAACAAATGAACTAGTCTAGACTCCTCTCTATATTTTTGCCATATTTATGTATCAACGGTCCACTTTGGTTCCATAAGTTCTAGTTGGTTCCACACAATTGACATCTCAGAGTGAAACTCAGAGATGGTCTGGTCTGAATGTTGTTTCAAAGAACGAATATCCTGCTCAAGTTTGTATCTTTGGGCAAAGTTGATTTGAGTATACCTTTTAGAGAGGAAATCCCATGCTTCTTTGGCTACTTCAAAGTTGACAAGCTGCATGCTTATGGATGTGATTATCTTATTACCGATCCATGTCAGATCCTATGATTGTTGACTTCCCAGGTTTCTTTGGGATCTGGTGTTGATGAATCTTTGCCCTTGTCTTTGTCACCAACGCTGAAACACTTGCAGTAGGAGCCTTTTCTTTCCATCGATATATTTCCACATACTTTTTCCTTTTAGAAAGCTTCTCATGAGATATGACCAGGTGATTGTAATTGGTTCCATCAAACTTGACAATAATGGGTGAAAAAATCTTCTCGAGACATGATTAACTAAACTGAGTAATGGCTAACTCGATTTATGAAGTTTTAAGATTTGAGGGAAGGATAATGATCTTTACGTGTTGCAGCGGAAATGATTTAGACGCAACCTGGCTCTGATACCATGACAAAGTTTGTCATGACAACAGTTTAATGAGGAAAAAGGTTTTCTCACTTGATCAATCGAAGAAGGTTACAACAACATCAACTTATACACGTTTCAAGAGCTAAAAACAGAAAGAGAATCTCTACGAATACAAACTAAATGAATGCATATTATACGTACAATCAGGGAAACAAAATATATCCATATCTTCTATCATAACGGCCTATATACGCCATATCTTCAAATATCTTCTAACACCAACGATTTAAACGTGATGTATCGCATCTTTGTGCTTTTACTAGTCAAAAAAGCTAGGCCGAAGACACGAATAAACGTCTCGTCTTTCGCCGTGCTAGCACACGTTATAAACAATTTGAAATCACTTAATGTATACATTAAGTCAGGACATTATCACAAGAATTTAATTAGACAACATACCATTTGATATTATTTCAAGTAAAATTAACAAGTTTATTCAATAAAAATAAATAGTCCATCAAATATAAAATTAATTATCGTCATGTAAATTAATGTTCTAGTTAAATATAGATGACGATATTATAACAACGATATTGAAATATATTTTCCAAATATTAAGATATTATATGTGTTGTTATAAATAAGTCAGTATAAAATGTTAAAAAACTAGCTAGAATAGTGACTCTTTTGTGAAATATACAAAAAAATGTGATGTATTATGCCTTGTTATATGGTGTACTTATACATATTATGATGTGCTTTCTTTAATCGTGTCGTATCAATGTACACGTATGCTTATCCTGCACAAGCCAGGTCGCGGTCGGGTACATCGCGGCTAATTATTCAAACCCAAAGACGCCCCATTTAACTAACGT